>JAQSNX010008853.1:0-11828 GCA_029532605.1 Oreochromis grahami
CATCTGCCTGTAGTTTTTTGAGTTGGTTAAATATTTTTAACCTCTTTTCTCTGGAGCCAGCTCCATTTACATTCCATGAGACGAATCTTAGTGCACCCATAGATGTCTGTGTATAACTAGGGGTGTATGCTGTGTGTGTGGCTTAGACAGGTGGAGAGAAAACATCACTTGTTCATAAATAAAGAGAAGGAGAGAGAGAAGGAGTATGTGGCGAGATGCTCCCTGAGTCTGACTATGTGTTTGCATATTTACTAATATGAGTACGCTTGGCTTAAGTGTGTGTATCCTATACGACTGTGTGCGCTGTCTGACTGATGTAAATGTGCTGCCGTTGCGCGCATGACTGTGCGTGATCGTGCTGTGCCGAAATAAAGGATGTCGTTTGTGGATGAGTGTGGAAGCAGGTGATCGAAGCAGTGAAATAAATAAAGAAAGAAAGAAACCAAGGACAAGGGTGAGCAGCATAAAAACAAGAGGGGGAAAAGAGAGAGGAAAAAACGAGAGGGGGAAAAAAAGAAACAAAAAACGGAAACATTCCAATTAAACCACTGACGGAGAGTGACGGTGTTAATTCTGCTATGATATCACACTTAAGATGCATTTAATACTCCTAAGTTAGACAGATGTTAATGCAAATTAGTGTGAGTGGATGGGGAAAGGGTGTAGCGGATTCTTATCTGGTGTGAAGTTAATACAGCCACGGAGTGATGTCGGGGTCGCGGTGGAGCTGTCCGTCCATACAGCCGTCCACAGCGATGACAACTGGATGAAATGGGAAGAGGACCCTGCGTCGTTCCAGGATCTCTTTGGGGACTGATTTCACGCTGAAGACACGTTTTCTAAGAAGATGAAAGTTGGCATTGCGATGGTGAAAGAAGAAGACATCATCATGTGTTGGTTGTCCTTGAGGCGGCAGTAATCCTGTCTAATCTGAGGGATGTCTCAAGTGCCATTTCCATGCTGATGGGCCTTCTTTTGTTTTCCAAAGGAACTTACACACTTTACATTCCAGATTAGACAATTACGCATTTGTTCATGGTTTAAGAAACTTATGTGAACAACAATATAATGCTGGACTTTGCAGATGCTTATTCATGCAAGTCAGTAGTTTTTCCTTTGTTTTGCAATTGAGCAGACTCAAACTGATGTTTCTGAAATATCTATCTTATCAAATGTTTCAGAAGCATGCACTCATTTTCAGAGATATTGGTTCTGTGGAATTTGTTGCAATTGTAAACGAAGACAAATACAAGAGTTTGATGTCTTAGTTGTTATAAACTGATCTTTACTGTCACTTATCAAAGGTTTTGTACTATTTTAATATTTCAGGTTTTATGCTAACAGGTGTGACTGAGCACAATGAAGTTTAAAAATTTTGCAAATGTAAAGAATAACTTTTCTAAAATAGCAAGTGTCCCGTTGATACATTACATTAATGCAGACTTTATGTTGCTACTTCACAAGAATCACTACTGCTCCTAGAGTATTGGTCAGAATTTAATCTTCACCCAAACTGGGCTCAAGACCAAGTTCAAATTTATTGTTTCACAGGGAGCAGCCTTTGAGTTTTGATGGATTGTGAGCCTGATGAGCTACGTCACTGATTTTTCTGTTTCTCAGATGACTAAGATGGCACAATAAATGGTGAATGTTGGGTGCTCATGAGTAATTGTCTTGTCATGTTCTTAAAACAAACTTTCTGTATGAAATGATCAGATAGACTTTAATGGAATCTGTGGGATTTTATTTTTTTTTCTGTAAACAACAGAAAATTAATTTAAAGGAATGTAGATATTTAAACCTGAGATCTAAGATAAACCTAACAGGTAGTTTTGCTGAAATGAATGTTAGAAAGCTAAAAAACAAAAACAAAACTTAAGATGTTTAATACACATTTTTCTTTACATCCAGTCAATCAACTCTGATAATTAAAATGAAACTGATTTACAAGTTCATTCAGCTACCTTAAGGAGCTCAGTTAATTAATAAACTTAAATCAACTTAGCTAACAGATTATGTTAGGAATCTATTTTAGCTTAACTAAGTTAAAAGAACTACTAAAGTATTTGAATTAACTAAAAAACCCAAGTCAACTGAACTAGGACAAGAGTTTAAACAATAGATTATTTTAATTTAGCTGAAAATGTTTTCCCAAGTAAAAATGACAATTAAAGGAGTTGAACTGACTAACAAATCTCAGTCAACTAAACTAAGACGAAAGTTTAGACAACATGTGATTTTTCATTAAGATAACAATTGGTTGTGTTATAAGAACCAACTCTATTTCTTAACTTAAAATTTTAAGGCAGCCCAGTACCTGATATTTTTAAGTTGAAACAACAAGTTATATTTTACAGTGTGCTGGCTGCTTGTATACAAATTAATGTGTAGCTGTGTCTGTGTGCATATCACTGACCTTCAGGGGACAGTCCAAAGTCTTACAGTTCTATATGCTGAAGTTTTACCACCCTCTAAGCTCTTCGATCACCATAATGACTTCACTGTCAGTGTCTACCATTTTCCTTTTTGACCCAAATCCCTATAATTGCTTAATAATTACAGTGTACTGTGCAAACTTTGTTCTAGGAACTTGTTTGTCGAACAGTTGGCTTTTCCCTTCATCTTTTTAGTCCCCTGAGTCCTCAGTCCCCTCCAGTGTAGGTCATTTAATTGTCTTACACATCCACCCCTCCTCCCCTGGCATTTCCTAATGAATCTATCTTTTCTCGGCCCACCCAGAGAGGTTGCCTTCATTGACTATCGGAGCAACTCGACCTGTGTGTGGAACCTTTAATTGTTTTTCCCAGAGTCTGACAGCAGGCGGCACATGATGGATTTGCCAGAACACTTATCTCTGACATGAAAAAGGACAGTCTATGTATTTCTCAATAAACATTTGCTATCAAATGAGACCTTCTGCAAAACTCCAGCTCAGTCAGCACAAATCAATTTTTTTTGTTTTAATGTGTGAATTTCTTGGCTTGGTTTTACACCAGTGTCTCATTTGAAATTAAAAGTACATTCAAAGGAAATCCCTGCGGCTACCGTTCCTCAAACTCCACAATTTACCACAAATCTCTTTCCACCTCATGAACAGATGGCTACGATGGAAGTGTTAAATGAGCTGGGCTCTCCAGGAAAAGACGTAGACATGCCCCTCATGTGAAACCTATTATAAAAATCTAATCTCGGCGTAATTTAGCATTATATTGTTTTGCACTCTAAGGCATTTGTAACAGCGAAGTAGATTGATCAGACACATTACAGCAACAATGCAATTTAAGATTACCAAGCTGCAAAAGCCATATTGAGCTGTATAGTTTCAGCTAACGAGCAGAGCACAAGTACTCCAAGAAAGACATTTTTCAGACACTGTTATTTATGTTCAAGGGCACTTTGACCACAAAAACACAGAGATGGTTCCTCATCAAAGCTCCTGTAAGTCATTATCATTATTTATGATGCTTGGAGGATTGAAAGGCCTAATTTATCAGTGATATGACTGATAGTAAGTGAAGGTGTATATGATTAAGACATGAAAATTTTACAGAATAAGCCAGTGTGACTTCTGAAGGTCAAAATGTTAATTCCTGGCCTCCTCAACAATCGCCTGCATTGTGAGTACTTATATTTAGATCCCATTATTAAAGGCAAATTTGTTGTCCTACACAGTGGCACAGAAAAGGAGCTGAAATCTGCCAAATAGGTTTAGTGGAGAAAAGTTAAGTGCACTTAGTTCCCATAACCTCAGGATTAAAAAGGACAGAGCAACTGGCTTCATTTTATAAGCTGTCCATCATGAGCAGAGAATAACTAGATTTCAGTTAAAGGAGAAAATCTTTACTGTTACGGGACTGAGAGCGAGTTACTCGTACGTGTCTTAAGATTTGACTTAACTCTGTTTCATTATCTCTGTCCTGAATGTATGGATTTCCTTTTAGCAGTGCCTGGCAGGCATTCAATGTTCCATTGACTCGGTACTTTCTCCATCGAGGTATCCAAGGAAAATCAGTCAAATGCCCCAATGCGCAGTCAATTCTAAAGAGTTACACTGAGTGAAAAGTTTCCATTTTGATCCCTGGGTGATCACTTCTGCATTAACACTGCATATGTAAAGCACGTTATCAAATTGCATTAAAAGTCTGTAGTTGTACTCTTGTCTTATTCGTAAAATATTGAATGAAGAAATGCACAATGTGTAAATAAAAGTGTGTAGGTAGAATGTCTTAATTTTGTAATAAAGATTAGAGTGATTTTGCTGATGGATTGCATCATTATATAGCACATGAATGACAATTTAATAAGAAGATTAAGCTCTAATCCTGTTTGCGGATCACTGAGGTTTACTGTGTGACATTGGAGGATAATCCAGGAGGCTTCTCAAACAATTATCTTACCAACATACAAATACTGATAAAATAATCCTTTGTGCCATTAATGTGGCTGGAAAAATGAAACAAGGTGTTTTTGTATAAGCTTGTATATAGGCTAACAATATCAGTCACCACAGCTATAGTTACCTAATCATGCTTCTCTAAGATTGAGAGTGTGAGGACATTATTTTGCTCCAGCATCTTAATGACCATTTTAAAAAAATAACTCAATCTTATTTTGGATATATTATTCTGTTTAAGGTGAATGGCAATTGGACATCAGATAGATTAGTTTAAAGTCTGCTTAGCAGTCTCTCCCAAAGAGAAGCAGGTGCAACAGTTGCATTTTGGATGGATGGATAATAAATTTAGCAAGCATTGCAGTTACTCTAAAAAAAAAAAAAAAAAAAAAAATGTGGCACCTGTTAACAGCTTCTTTCTCATTACAGCTCTGTGGCAGTAAAACCAATTCCACTGGCAAGACCTTTCTTATGATCCCCTTATCAAATTATGCTTCAGAGCAGACCTGCAGAAGCTCTTAAATTGCTTTCTGACCTTTGTCTATATCTCCCAGATTTAAGGTGAAAATCTCATGGGGTCACTGTTTTAAAAACTCTTACACTGGTTAGAGGCTGTCTATGTGCAAGAAGCTTTTTTTGTAGTGAAAACTTTTACCATCATTTGAAAACGCTCTTAGCAGAATGGCTGTTTTTCATGTTATCATCACGCTTGCAATATAATGCTACACTACAGAAGTTTGATAGTCTTCTAATGTTAGTAAGGCAGGTTGTTTTCACTCTGTGTAGCACATCAGCATCAGTGACACTATTATGACAATGCACACATACATTTAGCAGTGTTCAGTTTTATGAGCATGAATAGCTGCTGTTTGCATTGAAATGTGTAAAAACAACCAATCTAGCTTGCAAATATTGCTTGAAAGCAACAGTAGCTCCATGGATGGCCACATAATCATTTATAATGGATATGATCAAGCTCACTGGCAGAAAATAGCTCTCAATTACAAGCAAACACCTGACTGTGCCTTTATAAATTAAATGCACATTCATTGAGATTCAGATTAAAGATGGAAACATCCTCCAGGTGCCTGTCTGGAAGGGGACTGGCTTGTCACTCCTTACAAAATGATGGCACTTTCACTGATTACGGGTAATATAGCAGCGTTTTCTGCAGTGCTTTCTGCTGCAGTCTCACCCGTTTTGTTTTATAATGAATGGTACTTTTGAGCAACAGAGCAGAAAGCAATAAAACATTTGGCTTCATACTACCACTCTGAGCAACCTTTCACACCACTGCACTTTCCTTTAATTTCATTAGAAAAAATGTATAATTGAGCAGAGATGGGAATGGAACAACTCAGCAGCATGATCTATTTAACATACCCGCGATTCTGATCAAATTAAAATCAGCATTAACCCCCCCATCCCACCGCCTTTTACAGCAGAAACAACTTTGAATCATCACACATTCATCTAAAACTCGACAGAGCTCTTTCTGAATTCCTAATTCAATTAACATTTATTGGAGATTCCCTCTAATCATAATTATATGGTCTGGCATTTATACGACTTGTCCACAAAGAGCACCGTCGCATTATATCCTCTCCAGCACGTTGTCACGATTGTTCCCTGACTCCAAGCGATAGCTGTAATGGAGCTCCACACATGTTAAGAGCAATGATTCAGCTGATATAATATGATTGTTCTTTCCATCAGCCGGGCTAAAGGTGTGAAATGGCAAGAACGTGTGGCTGAAACGAAGCCAGATCTGGATGACAATCAACAGTGGAGGCTTTATTATTATGTTAAACCTTGTGTGACATATAGTTTGCTCTCGCATTTCATTTTGATTTTTCACACTTGAATTATTCATGAGGCCACAAATGACTAGCTGGAGAAAACCATCAAGCATAACAAAAATGTAAAAGATACGTAACTCAAACTGTGTGTCCACTCGTTTTCTTTATTTTATTTTCATGTGGAGGAAAGAAGATCCACAAATTAAGACTTCAACTCTACTCGTGCTGCCTTCTGGGATTTACCAAGTCTTGCCACAATGACTAAAGTAATGATCCCCTTTACTCAAAATACCACTATTCCGGTCTCTGTTGTGACAGGGTTGGTTCACAGAAATCCCTCCTCTCCTCTCAGTTGTGTGTCATTATTATTCCGGTTTCACATCCCAAGAGAAATTCTCCCATCGGAGGCTGCATCTCCAGTTTTTCACACATACTCTTCAATCATATACAGTGAATTTAATTTTTGTTGAAAAAAACAACATCTCCCTGGTCTGTTTCTGGCCTCTGCTGCAGTCTGTGACGACAACATGTAGAAGAAAAGACATGCTCTCAAGATTTCTAAAGTAGCATCGGAGTTTCGGGGACAAGGCATAGGTTAGAAATAACTGTGTGACCAAGTCAAAAAAAAAGAAATTGGATCATGCTTTAAGCATTCATAAACAGTGCCTTAATTTGGCTAGGGTCAATGTAAAACCTGGACCCTATGGAGCTGCACAGGTAGTCCAACTCCTCCTGGATACATCCCATTAAAGGTTTGCTCTTTTGTGAAAGGAGGAACGGTATGAGCACTGTTGGAGCGCCACAAAATGACTCCAACAGCCCACTGGTGTGATGGACTCTGACCAAACAATCAGAAACAGACGTCAGGGTGGCCTGAGGGTCCAACGTCCTCTAGTCAGCCCTGTGCTTACTGTGTGTCACCGTGGAGCCTGATTGGCATTTGCCAGTGAATATCAGAATTGTCAGGTCCACCACTGGTGCCCTGTGCTTTGCACAGATGAGAGCAGGTTCACCCTGAGCAGACTGAAAGGGTCTGGTTTGGCTTTTATGATGTTGGAGAACATTATCCTGGCTCTATCATCATCATGCATGACCAGTTTGGTGGAAGGTCACTGATGGTCTGGGGAAAAATATCCATGGAGGGATACACAGACTTTTAGGGGTTAGGCAACGGCACCCTTACTACCATTAGGTGTCATGATTAAATCCTTGGATTGTCTGTCAGACCCTATGCTGGTGCAGTGGGTCCTGGATTCCACTTTATGCACGGCAGTGCCTGGCCTCATGTGGTGAGAATATGCAGGAAGTTCTTGGAGGGTGAAGGAACTGATACCACTGACTGGCCCCCACGCTCATGTAACAGAGTTAGAAAATAGCTTAATGAATTTCCTCAAAATTGATGTGCTTTGTGACTAGTTGGAGCCACCTGGTGGACAAATACCGCAACTGCAACTGTTAAGGTTCCAAATCGCTGCACAGCGCATGCCTCAGCAAAGGAAAATACTCCCAAGCTAGTGGTAGGTGCTTGTGAGAGACACTGTTGTCAATTGTATATGTGTATTAATGAAAACATTCTTATAGTGGTAATTGTCAACATGTATTTTGATTGTAAGTAGTACTAGCATGTATCCTGAAAGTTACAGGCATTTTGATGCATGGGTAGTAACTTTATTCACGAGTAGCATTTTTAGTTAGCATGCTAAGCTAAGCTAATACTCGTTAGCTAGTTGGGTGCTTTTTGACTTGCACTCAGCTCTAACATTTCTCTGTGTGATTGTAATTGTTCTAATTCTTGTTAACACAACTGAATGTTGCAGGTGCTTTGCACACTGTTAATGACAACTGTGTGCTGTTTTCTCTGTACTAGGTAGGCACTGTTAAGTATAAGTTTTAATCGATGCTGTTGTATAGGAAAAAAAATGATGAACAATGATGATTGTTTTATAATAGAAAAGCTGTTTTATATGTTATTGTTGTTGGTGGTTAGGAAAAAGGAGAAAAATAAATAAATAATACTGCTACTATACGATCACAGGTTTGGTTTCAGCTAGAACTTTTAAAAGAAAGACTTTGTTGATGTTGTGTTGTATAAATATATCTTAGTCATTTGTTAAGTGTTATGTTTGAAAAGAAAAAAAAAGGAAAATACTCCCAAGCTGGTGAACTGAATGTTGCAGTTGCTTTGCACACTGTTAATGACGACTGTGTGCTGTTTTCTCTGTACCAGTTGCCAGAATAAGGAGGGAGCCCAGAGTAAGGGCAAGTCCAGCGTTGCAGTGCCGTCCTTTCTACATGGGCATATCACACCACTTGCACGATAGACTCACAAAGCAGCAACAGCTACACTCGCCTGACATAAATCCAATAGAGCACCTCTGGAACATTATGTTTCAGTCTATCTGACTCCACCAGATTGCACTTCAGACTGTCCACTGATGCACTGGTCCTGATATGGGAGATCCCCCCGAGACATCATCTGTCATCTCATTAGGTGCAGGCATGCATGTGGAGGCCATACAAACTACTAAGTACTATTTTGTGTTGCTGCAATGAATTTTCAGCAAAATAGGCATTTGTTTACTTTGATTTTCAGGGTGTCTTTGAATTCAGCCCTCCATAGCTTGATCATTTGTATTTCCATCCTTTTGTTCATGACACATTACCTCAACTTTTTGGGATTACCCATATGAGTACAGATAACGATCATAATATTTTCCCATTGATATCTGATATGTTTCTAAAGTTTTCCTAAATTATTTTAAGCAGCGCATTTGCTTTTATTTGAAGGACATACAGAACATCCCCAAATGCAACCCCAAAGTGTGGAAACGCCTTTAGGCAAGTCATCCATCAGTTAAAGAACAGTACATATTTAGAAATTCAGATTATGTCATCTAACTGACCTCTGTGTGTCTGGAAAAGAAAAAAAAAAAAACATGCAAGTCTCCTGTAAATGACCATTAAAAATGTACAAAGGCTATTGTACATGGGAAAATGGTTGTTGTATATTTATTGCATGTTTTCCAAGATTTATATGATTAATGTGAAAGTGGCCTTTTCACACGGCTTGTTTTCCATTAAAAAAAGTCATGCATGAATCAAGAAAAATGTCATATCATGTGAAAAAATGTAGTGGCCACCTATTTAGTTCAAAATATGTATTAAGATACTTTTTAGACCCAGGAAAAACATACACGGCAGTACCAACAGTAGTCTGCACAGGAAGGATTTTGTTATTGAGAATCCACTGAAATGACCTAGATTTCAATAAGACATTTTGCTACAATATGACCCTTTCTCCTCCCCCTCTATCCATCTATCCACTATTAATCAATAATGCCTCGCTGCAGAAAACAACTACTTTATAAAATGCTCTTTTCCCTCGTATACGTATTCGTCAAATAAAAACATTCAAAGAAAAGTTAAAAAATAGCTGTCTCTGTAAAAATGCCTTCAATCCAGAAAACCTTTTCTACTCAGTGTTGCTCTCCCCCAGTCATGCTCCAATGGGGATAGAAGCGTGGTGAATGAATTTTAAAAAACCTCAACAGGAGACAAAACTGACTTATTAAAGACAGAACCATTTAACTACCGCGGTGGAATATCTGGGGAGAATGTGCACCAAGCAATGAAGGTGGGAGCAAATGGCTCTCCTGAAAAATAAAGCATTCACAGCTTGAGTATAATAAAGTGGGACCTCTTCATACAGCTATTTTCTCTACAACATTTAACACGCATAACTGACTGCCGGTGCCCTTGGCAATGAATACTACATCAAACTGAGCCATTGAAAATCCTGCATCTGATATTCTAAATAGAGGAGAAAGAACGCTATGAATCTATGATGCTTTTATTTTTTATTTTTTTTATTTTTTTTTCTAAACTGAAATGCTGTATTTTCAAAGTTTCCCTAAAAAGCCTTCAATTACTTCAAAATAGTGTAGTGAGAGTACTAACAAGCATAAGAAAGAGAGATATTTCCCCCTTTTTTTTTTTTTTTTTTTTTTTTAAATACCTGTCCCGTTTGGTTCTTTTGCCATCAGAATTATTGTCTAAAGGCGAAGAAAGATGCCCAACGGATTTACTTTACCAAATGGACCATCCCAGCCTTGCCGTAATGGTCCATTTGATTCACCTTTTATTGTTTATTTTATTTTCACTTGCTGAATACGGGACAGACTTAACTGGGGGAAAGAAAGGGGAGAAAGAAAGAGGGAAAGAAAAACCGCGGGGAAGAGGGACGGGGAAAAAGGGCAAAAAACCAAAAACCAACAGAATAAGCAGACAAAAAAAATACATATATCGATCATCTGGATCACCTGTTGAGAAAGAAAGAGAAAGCAAGCAGAAGAAAACGAGAGTAATAAACAACATCACAATGATCTATGGGAATATGACAGTAAATACTAAATGTTAGACATTATTGTGCAGCGTAAGATCGACAGCGCACAGTGTGCTTTGAGGTAAGAGCCAAAAAGGGTGTAGTTTGTGTGTGATCACCCGTGTGTACACCTGTGAGCATGAACGAGCTTGTTTTTAAAAGGTTCCTTCATGTAATGATCTGCTAGAGGGTGTGGGGGGCCACTGCCCCGTCCTCCAGGGCATGACGCAGGTATGGAGGAGATCAAAACTCCAGACGTCCAGAGGCCCCCAGAACACAAGAGACCAAGGAAAACCAACAGAGGGGCAGCCGCGCCACTATCCCAGAAAGAGCTGAGGAGAGTCCCAGATGAGGGGTCACTCAGCAGCCGCGGAGCAGAAGCCAGGGGGGTTGCAGTGACGTGCCCGTGAGCTCCGCCGGCAGCCAGCTGTGCCTGAGTGACCGAGCCCCGGGCCGAGAGGCCGAGAGCACCCCGCCTCCGAAGTGGCCCGAGCGAGCCCCAGGCTCCAGGCCCCGATAAGCAGCCGCCAAGGAGTGAGCCGGTGTGTACCTGGGCGCCACCCCGGACACAGAGAACCACCAACGCACCGATGTCTGAGGGCGTCCACCACCGGCAGGGGAAGTGGTGGGGGAGATAGGCCTCCAAGGTTTGGAGGGCCTGAGATGTCCCCAGAGAGGTGGCATCTGATACCCAACCTGACATATAGACACAGACATACAGGCACACACAGATACAAACATCCATTCCCACCCTCATGCTCTCATGGGCAATTATTCCACACTCAACCAACGCGGAGACAGACATAAAGAGACGCTGTACACACAATCACTCTCCCAAAGCGTACTCTAAGAACCGGGTCTGGGTACCCTTGCCCCTGGAGGGGGAAGCTGCACCCAGACCCAGGTGGTGTTACCCTTTTCCCTGCGGTGGGGAGAAGCAGGCCGCCCCGACTCCACAGCAGCAGGGAGGCCCCACATTCCAGACCCCAGTCGGACGGCCAACTCCTCCTCCTAGCCCCCCCGCTCCAGCAGGCCGCAGAGAACGGGGGTGTGTGAAGACTCCAAACCTCCCTCCACCCGCTCATATGTAGTGTTGATATATGTGTATTCTAAGGTGCATTTAAAACCCAGGAGGGCATGGAGCTACCTGCCAGAGGAGCAGGTAAGCGTATAGCCCCTCCTGCTAGCCCTCAATGTCTACGTGTATTTAAAATTGAGAGGTGGGCAACGACGCCAGGGGGTGAGGTGTACACCC
>JAQSNX010008854.1:0-11152 GCA_029532605.1 Oreochromis grahami
ACGTGTAACTCAGCGAACAGATTAATTTGGAAAGCCCAATATGCACATTTGGTATTTATAATACAACAGGCTGTGCTTACCTTACTGTTTAGGCCGGCCCTCTGTTCGCCTCGCCCCACGATCTCACCACAGGCCAAATCTGCACCTCCTCAGCACACCAAAGATCCGGGTCACCAGGCACCAAGTTGTTAAAATCTCACAGTTCTTTTAATCTTTGGGCTGAAGGAAGGACAATACTCGGTGTATAAATGCTCAATCAACAATATTTTATTTCCATATAATTCAACACTTAAGAGCATAAGAACCATCATGATGGGGAGACATGCCTGCAGAGGGTCACAGCAAGTCTCAAAATGGTGACGGGTTACTCAGCCTTTTATAGCCTCTAGTAGCCCCCACCTAGTCATAAAAACCTAAACATTCACATTCTTTCTCTCTACGGCGCCTAAGTTATGACCTCGGCTCCCTGTCTTTCTGCTCTCTGTAAAGGTGGGGGTATGGAATGTGGTCGTCTCTTCTGCTATCAGAACAAGGTCTCCTGCACACAACATTCTCTTCATGATTCAGCAGTATGAAATGTCAAGAAACAGTGTAACACATTCAACAGTGTTGAGTAATGCAGGTCAATCCAATAGATCTAATGATTTTCACACTCTTTTAAGTCAGAAGTATAATGCAAACTAAAACTACATACTGATCACACACTCTATATTAAGGGGTATAATATGATCTACAACAGTATCATAATTCAACTACTTTGATTACATATATAAGGTAACATGTGATAACAGAACAATCTCACACCCCACATACACTGGTGCACAATTATAATTGAAAACAACTGAAATCCATTGGAGTAGAGTTGAGCAGAGTAGGTACTAATGGAAAAGAGGCTCCAGTGTGTCCACTGGAGTGTGGATGCAAGTGGGATAGTTAGTAAGCATTTACAGAGAGAATAAACTGTGTGACGAATTAATTTGTCATGTAGTAAAAACATTCAATGTGGGCTACAGTAATTTAGAGTAGAAAAGGGCAATATATGGTTGTGTGCCTGTGTGTACACGTCCACAAAACAAAACATTGTTGCAATAGCAAATGGAGCAATGCCAGTGTTCATTTTGTAATGTCTAAACTTCAAAACACTTGAGCTCAAACTTTGTCTACTGTGTATTAGGAAAGGCCCTGTGTCTCCCATAAATTACCTTCATAAGTGGTTTTTCCGCTTTAGCAATAGGTCTCTTTCCTGGCAGACATAATTGACTTGTCATAGAAGGAAAAGCACAAGTATAATTAAGAACATTAATAATGGCTCTGATCCATTGAAGTGTCCCAGTAAGCCATGTCAGCGAGTCAGCACACATATTACTAAGGATGTGCTCTTTTAGATATATAATACAGCCATCATTTATTATTAATCCCACCTGTGCTTTTCCCAGTAATAACACTTCAAAATGTTTGCCAGGTCTATTTTTGTTCAATGACAGCTTTCAATGGCGGTGAATGGTGTAGTGTTAAAACTGCATTTCTGCTGCTTGCACTCAATTTACTGAATCTACTGCATATATTACTTATTTTGAAATAGGAAACATTGTTTGTTTATGTCTGCCCAGTTATCACTTGATTTCCAATGGAGGACTGTGTAGAAGAAACCACAAAGCATTCTCCCTCTGCCCTTGAAGGCTTGATCTAACAAACATTCAAGGGAGTTTTCAGAGTAATGGAACAGCACTTAAGATGGCAGTGGGGGCCCCATGAGGAGAAATGCCCGTGGCAAGTCAACAAGGGTATCTTAAAGAGCTACCAGGGTGCTTTCCATTTGCCTTTAGCTTGATGGAGAGTGCAAGGACTGGAAGGAGAATGTGTATGTTACAGGTAGAAAGAGCTAAATGCTCTGCTTCCATTACTGATAAAGGGGCCACAATATTTAACAAGGTCAAGAGAGGTTGTGCAAATCTTAAAGTTAGTTAAAAAAAAAAAAAAACTCAATGAAAAAGAGAAATAATTGACATATACTATGAAGGTGTCTTCAGGAAAATACTTTCAGACTACATTGTGATTTTTGTAGGTAGTGCATCTGGTCAAGACGAAGGCGTATGCTTGGTGGTTTTTCTAGTTGTGTACCATTCATTTGTCTCCCACAGTGTTAATGTCCCAAGGACACTAACGAAGAACAGAAGAAACAACCTGAACCATAATCTTCACATTTCAATTTGTTGTCTGCTGGCACTGACTGGGAGGATTACTTTGGCACCAACATAATCTAACATGCCATATTTCAAATCTTGCAACTTCTACCTCTTCCTTCCCAAAAATTAGGGTTTGTTAGAGTTCCAGAAACTACGGTGTGTTCACACCGAACGCGATAGAGGCGGCCAGAGCGTGAGGTTTACATGTAAAGTCAATGGAAAGAGCGCGATGACACGCGATTGCGCGTCCGGCGAAAATTCGGAAGCATATTTGCGTCGCGAAAACGCCAAAACCCGTGAAACGCGCGTCAGTGTTCCGTGTCTTGCGCGTTTGACTCGCGAAAAAAACCACGCGCGTGAGTTTTTGTGTTGCATTTTGTGCATACGCGTGTTTCGCCTCTACCGCTGGAGTTGGAAAAATCTCAACTCCAGCGTCAAATCGCGCCTCGACAACCAATCAGGAGCCTGGTGACGTGGCTGTAACCAGGTCAAAGGGGCATATCCAGCCAAAGCCCTTCATTCTTCAATGGAGGGAAGGCTAATCAACGCCGTAGCAAACAACCCGGAGCTGTACGACACCAGCTGCTTTGTGTACCGAGACAGGAATATAAAGGACCGAGCTTGGAGGAAGATATGTGAAGAATAGCAGTTCCATCCAAAAATATTGAAATAAACAGACGCACTTCGGATGGCCTTTCAGTGTACACAGTTGAAATGGTAGCAATTTTGGTAGCATTGAAATGGATAGAGTGTTCAAAACTCAGGCAGGTAGTAGTATGCTCTGACTCAGCAGCTGTTCTTTCAAGTCTACAATCATTTTGTTCGAAGACAAGGCAGGGTATGCTGTTTACTATTCTGGAGACTATAAGCAGAATAAGGTGTTGTGGTGGCAATATTCACTTTCTTTGGGTGCCAGCTCATGTAGGAATCAGTGGAAATGAAAAGGTGGATAGGTTGGCAAAAGGAGCATTGACTAAACATAGGACTGAGATGGAAATTAAAAGCAGCGGATCTGAAGCAAAGGGTATTGTTTGGAGGCAGGTTGTTCAGGAGTGGCAGGAGCGGTGGGATTCAGGGAGTAAGGGCAGGCACTTGTATCATTTTAAGAAGGAGGTGGCAGGGTGTAGGTTGTATGGGGGTAATAGGAGAGAAGAGGTGGTCATTACCAGGCTTAGACTGGGACATTGTGCGTTAAATAAAACACTACAGATGATAGGAGAACATGAGACGGGGCTTTGTGGGGTGTGCCAGGAGGAGGAGGAGACGGTAGAGCATGTAATACTGCGGTGCAAGGGTTATGATGTGGAGAGAAAAGTTCTGCAGAATAGATTGAGGGAGCGGGGAATCGGGGAATTTAATCTGAAGAGTGTGTTGGAGGGTAGTAGGGCACAGGTGAGGGACTTGGTGGGGTTTTTGAAGGCTATAGGTGTGTATGAAAGAGTGTGAGGGTTTTTTTTTTTGTTTTTTTTGTATGTGAGTTTTTTTGTTTGTTTGTTTTTTGATACAGATTGTAAGCTCACTGTCTGATCCATACTCCGGAACAGTAGGAGGCGGTAATGCTCCTTTTACGTTGGTTGCCAACCGCCGTTAAAACAAAGAAGAAGAAAAAGAAGAAGCTATGTGAAGAGATCGGGCAACCTGGTGAGTTCATTCATTTCTCTTTTTACATTTTTCACTGACCCGGGGAAGCCGTACAAAAGCTAGCAAGCCACCGCTATTTTCCCACTGATGTACAAATACCGTTCTGCTTTTATGCAAGTTGTCATATAGGAATATATTTTGTTTATTAATAAACAGCACACAGTGGTCCCGCTCATCCGTCACTGCCTCGCTTTTTCGCTGATTTTTTTGCACAGTACAGCATTGCATTCTGCAGCCTGATTGACAAATCTCCTCCGTGTCGTGTCTCCTGCGCTTGTCAAATTTATCATGTTTTGTTTTGATAACCATCACATCCAATAGATAAAACAGCACAAAAACACCCATAACTATGACCTTCATTCGGAAATAGACACCTGCACCGTGAGGGAAAAAGGCGCACAAAAGTGGCAGGCAGACGAAGACAAAACACGGCATAATACTTTTACGTTTTGCAATCTACAAAGGTTTGCACTTTGAGAATCAACTTGTGAGAACTGTGACTAATGTTCATATGTATGGGGAAAAAAAGTGTATAAAGTGCGTGGCGAGGGGCTAGTTATTCTGACAAACCCCTGCTGCAATAAATGAGGGACCACTGTATATACTTTCTCTATGACTATTGTTTAAAACCTGTTAACATTTAATATTGTCTTGATAGAACCAACTGATTCTGCAGCAGAGCATCCCCTGTTGCTTCTCCTTGCTCCCCAGTCCCTCAGCTCCTGCTGCTGCACCCACAGGTATGTAATTGTAGCATCAGATGTACAGCAGCACTGATAGCTTTTTACTCGGTGGGATTCCCTTGTGATCACCTTTACTAAATATCTACAACTAATCTGATTATATCCTGTTGTTGTTTTTTTTTTTTTTTTCAATGTTGAAATTAAAATCTAGTAGCAGCTTTCTCATTTCTTTGTGTTTTGTGCTGTTTTACAGGCCCAGAGAGGAGAACAGCTCCGAGGCAGATGAGGGACTGGTCCCAGGACGGTCCATCGGCGGTGGAGCTGGCCATCCTGGTGTCCCTGAAGAGGCCACGCCAGTCTCCAATGGAGCATTTCCTCCTCAGCCTTGTTCCTGCTCTGGAGACCAGCTGGGTCCTTTTTATTCCTGTCTCTCTGTAAATACTTATATTTTATATATTTATGTTTAATGTTTTTCTGTTTGAGAATTTTAATATTATTTCAAATAAATTTTTATAATGACTAATGTCTCAGTTCTACAACACAGCAAATGTTGGCACATGACTTGACACATGTAGAATTTATTTCATATTATACTAATGACAAAATATACTAATACAGTGGGATGCAAAAGTTTGGGCAACCTTGTTAATAGCCATTATTTTCCTTTATAAATTGTTGGTTGTTACAATAAAAAAATGTCAGTTAAATATATCATACAGGAGACACACAGTGATATTTGAGAAGTGAAAAGAAGTTTACTGTATTTACAAAAAGTGTGCAATAATTGTTTAAACAAAATCAAGCTGGTGCATAAATTTGGGCACCACAAAAAAAGAAATGGAATAAATATTTAGTGTATATCAATGTGTGTGTCTCCTATATGATATATGGGGTGCCTTTGTCTGGACGTGCTTCCCATCCAGAGCTCCACAGCAGAGAGGGAAGTTCCAGCGCTCCTGGAATCCCTCTGTGATGGACCGCCAGTCTCTAGGTGAAGGCACAGCCATGAAGTCGTCCACTAGACAGTCCCAGATGGCCGTCGCTACCTGGGGGGGTGATCTGGCACACCATGGACACACCGACTCTGAAACTGAACGCAATGGTCCTGAAGGAGTCCCCGGTGGCAAGGAACCTGGACAAAATTGTTCAAAATTAGTATTATGTGTACTGCAGTTACAAAATACAATATTCAAATTCCAAAATACTTTTGTGATGTCAGATTTAAATTACAAAACATAAATCTTACATAAAACATTATGTAATTATAAGGATAATTACATAATATATACAAACCGGATTCCAAAAAAGTTGGGACACTAAACAAATTGTGAATAAAAACTGAATGCAATGATGTGGAGATGGCAAATGTCAATATTTTATTCAGAATAGAACATAAATCACGGAACAAAAGTTGAAACTGAGAAAATTTATCATCTGAAGGGAAAAATATGGTGATTCAAAATGTCATGGTGTCAACAAATCCCAAAAAAGTTGGGACAAGGCCATTTTCACCACTGTGTGGCATCTCCCCTTCTTCTTACAACACTCAACAGACGTCTGGGGACCGAGGAGAACAGTTTCTCAAGTTTAGCAATAGGAATGCTCTCCCATTCGTGTCTAATACAGGCCTCTAACTGCTCAATCGTCTTGGGCCTTCTTTGTCGCACCTTCCTCTCTATGATGCGCCAAATGTTCTCTATAGGTGAAAGATCTGGACTGCAGACTGGCCATTTCAGTACCCGGATCCTTCTCCTACGCAGCCATGATGTTGTGATTGATGCAGAATGTGGTCTGGCATTATCTTGTTGAAAAATGCAGTCTTCCCTGAAAGAGATGACGTCTGGATGGGAGCATATGCTGTTCTAGAACCTGAATATATTTTTCTGCATTGATGGTGCCTTTCCAGACATGCAAGCTGCCCATGCCACACGCACTCATGCAACC
The DNA here is from genome assembly GCA_029532605.1 of Oreochromis grahami. NCBI lineage: Eukaryota > Metazoa > Chordata > Actinopteri > Cichliformes > Cichlidae > Oreochromis > Oreochromis grahami. The sequence goes on from JAQSNX010008854.1 coordinate 6,455, forward strand.
CCATACCATCAGAGACGCAGGCTTCTGAACTGAGCGTTGATAACAACTTGGGTTGTCCTTGTCCTCTTTGGTCCGGATGACATGGCGTCCCACATTTCCAAAAAGAACTTCGAATCGTGACTCGTCTGACCACAGAACAGTCTTCCATTTTGCCACGCTCCATTTTACATGATCCCTGGCCCAGTGAAAACGCCTGAGCTTGTGGATCTTGCTTAGAAATGGCTTCTTCTTTGCACTGTAGAGTTTCAGCTGGCAACGGCGGATGGCACGGTGGATTGTGTTCACTGACAATGGTTTCTGGAAGTATTCCTGAGCCCATTCTGTGATTTCCTTTACAGTAGCATTCCTGTTTGTGGTGCAGTGTCGTTTAAGGGCCCGGAGATCACGGGCGTCCAGTATGGGTTTACGCCTTGACCCTTACGCACAGAGATTGTTCCAGATTCTCTGAATCTTCGGATGATGTTATGCACAGTTGATGATGATAACTGCAAAGTCTTTGCAATTTTCGCTGGGTAACACCTTTCTGATATTGCTCCACTATCTTTCTGCGCAACATTGTGGGAATTGGTGATCCTCTACCCATCTTGGCTTCTGAGGGACACTGCCACTCTGAGAAGCTCTTTTTATACCCAATCATGTTGCCAATTAACCTAATTAGTGTTAATTGGTCTTCCAGCTCTTCGTTATGCTCACATTTACTTTTTCCAGCCTCTTATTGCTACTTGTCCCAACTTTTTTGGGATTTGTTGACACTGTGAAATTTTGAATCAACATATTTTTCCTTTGAAATGATACATTTTCTCGGAATAAACTTTTGATCTGTCACCTACGTTCTATTACAAATAAAATATTGACATTTGCCATCTCCACATCATTGCATTCAGTTTTTATTCACAATTTGTTTAGTGTCCCAACTTTTTTGGAATCCGGTTTGTATTAAATATAATATAAAACAGTCAGTTGTGTTATGTTTTTTTTTTTTGTTTTTTCTTTTTAACCTGTCCCGTTTGGTTCTTTTGCCATCAGAATTATTGTCTAAAGGTGAAGAAAGATGCCCAACGGATTTACTTTACCAAATGGACCATCCCAGCCTTGCCGTAATGGTCCATCTGATTCACCTTTTATTGTTTATTTTATTTTCACTTGCTGAATACGGGACAGACTTGACTGGTGGAAAGAAAGGGGAGAAAGAAAGAGGGAAAGAAAAAAAAACCTGAGAAGGGGGACGGGGAAAAAGGGCAAAAAACAAAAACCAACAGAATAAGCAGACAAAAAAATACATATCGATCACCTGTTGAGAAAGAAAAAAGAAAGCAAGCAGAAGAAGACGAGAGTAATAAACAAGATCACAATGATATATGGGAATATGACAGTAAATACTAAATATTAAACATTATGGTGCAGCACATGAGATCGACAGCGCACAGTGTGCTTTGAGGTAGGACCCCAAAAGGGTGTAGTTTGTGTGTGTGATCACCCGTGTGTAAATGGTAAAATGGTAAATGGCCTGTATTTATATAGCGCTTTCTAGTCCCTAAGGACCCCAAAGCGCTTTACATATCCAGACATCCACCCATTCACACACACATTCACACACTGGTGATGGCAAGCTACGTTGTAGCCACAGCCACCCTGGGGCGCACTGACAGAGGCGAGGCTGCCGGACACTGGCGCCACCGGGCCCTCTGACCACCACCAGTAGGCAACGGGTGAAGTGTCTTGCCCAAGGACACAACGATCGAGACTGTCCGAGCCGGGGCTCGAACCGGTAACCTTCCGATTACAAGGCGACACCTGTGAGCATGAATGCGCTTGTTTTTAAAAGGTTCCTTCATGTAATGATCTGCTAGAGGGTGTGGGGAGCCACTGCCCCGACCTCCAGGGCATGAACCAGGTATGGAGGAGATCAAAACTCCAGACACCCAGAGGCCCCCAGAACACAAGAGACCAAGGAAGACCAACAGAGGGGCAGCCGCGCCACTATCCCAGAAAGAGCTGAGAGTCCCAGATGAGGGGTCACTCAGCAGCCGCGGAGCAGATGCCAGGGGGGGTTGCAGTGACGTGCCCGTGAGCTCCGCCGGCAGCCAGCTGTGTCTGAGTGACCGAGGCCCGGCCGAGAGGCCGAGGGCACCCCATCCCCGAAGTGGCCCGAGCGAGCCCCAGGCTCCATGCACCGATAAGCAGCCGCCAAGGAGTGAGCCGGTGGGTACCTGGGCGCCCACCCCCGGACACAGAGAACCACCAACGCACCGATGTCTGAGGGCGTCTGCCACCGGCAGGGGATAGCTCTCAGTTTTAAGAAAGGCTGGTGACCCCTGTTATAGAGTCTGACAGCTGCGGGGATTATACAGAAATATTCAACTATACCAGAATTAAACCAGGTCTAAATAAAAAAAAAAAAAAAAGTGAGTATCACTACAAAGATTACCAACAGTGGTCCTCATACCACAGTTTGATATCAGCAAACATCGAGAGCATACATTGATAGACACCACCAGTGGCGTGTCTAGAAAATCTTTGTTGGGGGGGGGGGGGGGGGGGCAGGGGGCAGGTAGGGGCACAGATTTGGAGAAGGGTGGCAGATGTAATTGGCAGATAATGTTAAAAAAAAAATCTACCAAATGTTAACCATAATTCAATAACCCTATAAACCTAATAACCGAATGCGCTTTTAACTCTTATTAGAATGAGATTTTAACCACTACAGTGCAAAGTTTTTAGATACTGCGCTGATAATGTACAAGAGATACAATCAGTGCTTTGTCAGTGTTTATTCAGCATTCAAGGACAGCAATATTTGCATAGTATTTTTACTGACATGTAGTGCACATATGTTTTGGGCAAAAACATTTTTGAATATTAAAATACGAACATTTTTAACATACAATTGGCAAATTAGCCAATGCCAATGCAAAACTTTATCTGCCTATTAAAAAAAGAAGATAATTATGGGCAGAAATCTGTGCCATCAGAAACTGAATTTGAATTACTCGGATTGAATCTGAATCTGACAGACTGGCGACCTGTCCAGGGCGTACCCCGCCTCTCGCCCTATGACAGCTGGGATAGGCTCCAGCGCCCCCCGCGACCCTGAAAAGGATAAGCGGAAGCGAATGGATGGATGGATGAATCTGAATTGTACCTTGAATGAAAGCTTTTGAAAACTGAATTTGAATTAGTCTAATTTGAAATTGAATTTATGGTTTGAAAATGAATTGATTTGCTTTGAAACTGTATTTTATCCTTTAAAAATTCAGCTCTCGAATAATTTCAGATTCACTTCTCACCATTCAGTTTCAGTTCTACAATTCAATTTCAGTTCCAAAATTCAGTTTTTTGGGACTTACATCCGGTTCCGGTTCAAGCGCAGATTAATAGAACTACAGACTGATAGCGTCTTGAGCTGAATTAAGACTTCAGAAGTCATTCGTCATGTCGAATGACCAGCGGATAAACTCTCAGGTTGGTAATAAATGTATTACATGTATAAGAACAAGCGTCATGTTAACAATTGATAGCCGTACAGTAACCTTTATGCTTATTGTAGCTGTTAGCTAAAAACGCTAATTTAGCGTAGTTTGTCCTGGATTCAGCTTTGACAAACAAATATGATCGACTGTTTCTAGTAGAATTCCAAAGTTGTCATCTTGTACCCTGTCAGAGCCCTGTATGCTTGCAGAGACCCCTACAGTAGGGAAACATGCAAAACAGAGTCCAAACCTTTGTATTTGAGCTTTATTTATGTCTTACACAGCATCCCAACTCTTTAGCTAACTTAATAACTAAAGCTAAAGTGAATAGTTAGTCTAATTCATTAGTGCAGCATTACTGGATCACCTCTGTTTGAAGTGATATACAACTATCACTGTGTTTAACTACCATAATAATTCTTAGGGTACTGAGTGCATGCTTAATTAGTTGTTTTTTTTAAACATACTGCTCCATTGCTATGTTTGACAGGCTGAAGTTGTCGGGTGACCTCCTAAATCGACCATCTTTTACAGGTGTGTTGTGCCAGAAATGGAGTGTCCACTGAAGACTGAAGATACTGAATCTCTACGCCTTGCCATTGATCCCTCCTGTGCCTTCATCTAGACAAGAGACATCAACTTAACTACTCTCACATGCTCTGTACCTACATCACCTTCCCTGACAGTCGTAGCTTGGCTCATCTGCGGGTGAAATTATAAGAATGTGTTATTTTGCAAAGTGCTCTCTAGGGTTCCTGTTGGGGGAAAATTCCCAAATAGAAGTCTGCCAAGTAAAACAGAGACACAGTGAGACAATATAATCAATCAATCACATGTACATGGGTGAATCGTATCGAGAGAGAGTCACACAGTACTCTTCTTTATGTTAGGTGTTGGGTTTTAGTGATGTGGTGTTTTTGTTTGTATGTGTTTTTGGTGCCTCCCTTTTTGTATAGGTAGGCGGGGCAGTGAGTCACTGAACCTGGCGCACCTGTTACTCACCAGATGCTCTCTTCAGAAGTGTTTTTAGGAGCTACCTGAGAGAAGATTAGTGTCGGAGTATTGGCGTTTTTGGAGTGTGGAAATTCTGCCCCTGCCTGTTGGAACCCTCGGATTACTTTGGTGTCTGTAAGGAGTTTTTGTTCCTCCCTAGGATTTTGGCCTCGACTGTTTTGCCTAGCCTGGAGGTTTTGGGCTCCAAACTGTGCCAAGTAAGCTCTCCAACTCT
>JAQSNX010008855.1:0-11204 GCA_029532605.1 Oreochromis grahami
GTCTTAATTCAGCTCAAGACGCTGTAGATTCCGTCAGTAACGCTATCAGTCTGTAGTTCTATTAATCTGCGCTTGAACCGGAACCGGATGTAAGTCCCAAAAAACTGAATTTTGGAACTGAAATTGAATTGTAGAACTGAAACTGAATGGTGAGAAGTGAATCTGAAATTATTCGAGAGCTGAATTTTTAAAGGATAAAATGCAGTTTCAAACCATAAATTCAATTTCAAATTAGACTAATTCAAATTCAGTTTTCAAAAGCTTTCATTCAAGTTACAATTCAGATTCAATCCGAGTAATTCAAATTCAAATTTAACTTATTCAAATTCAGTTTCTGATGGCACAGATTTCTGCCCATATATTTCCTTCAACGACACTAAAATGTGCCCCTGTGTGCACTTTAACGAGCAATTAATGTAACCAACCTTGGAGATTTTATAAGCCAAGGAAACACAGTAAATGCAATAAGAGTGTTTAATTTGAAAGAGAATTTAATAAATGTTCCTTACGACAATATACCATTATGCTGTTTTATATATGGAACATGACTTAATGGCACAGCAGCATCTTTCAGGGGTGGTCCTCTATCATTAGAGCTCCATAGTTATGCTCCATAGGTACACTCTCACAAACCTTGTGGGCAGAACACATGGCACCCAACTGTGTGAACAGTAACATGGAGAATAATGTCAGATAAAGACCTCCCCAAGTAGCAGTAACTCAGAGGACCTCCTTATGGAGCTTAGAAAAAAGTTAGATCTCTAAGTGCAAATTCTTTATTTTATATTAAGTCATATGTGGAAGGTAAATTAATGTTCTTGAATAAAGTGAATATTGCATGAACTTTAGTTTGTGTGCAAAAGAAAGACTAGCCTGAAAAGTGAAGCCTGTGTCTGTATTGTCTTAAACCTCTATTCTTTATAAAGACAAAGCGTGATTCCTTTGGCTGCAAAAGGACTTCCAGTTGTACACAAACCTGATCCTTAGATCCTGGTGTGGCTTAATGGTAAGAATATTGCAATAGCTTAAAGTCCCATAAGAGTAAGGTGAGATCACAGTGGCAGAGAGTTCAGTACATGTCTTTGTTACAGTTGAGAACAATGCACTGCTCCACAGTAGATCAAAATTTAATTTAAAAGTGGAGTGATTTTTAATCTTCCCAACACTAGTGCATTTAGTTGTGACATTTTAGTGGTTACATAGTGCTTGCCAATGTGTACCATGAGAGTAGTCAGTAATCTGCCTCAAAGCTTAGGTTTAATTCATGTGAACAGATTTATCTCCATGATATTTGCTGTTTGATGACTGCAAGCAAGTATAATGCTAGTTTGAGTAAAACACATCAGAGTCAGTCTTGGGTTCAAGTTGAGCAACTAAAGCAACTATATTTGCTTGAAACGTCTTCAAGCAACTCAAAGAAGTCCAGACGCTTTTCTTTGCAAACTCCTTTGACTATATTTGCAGCTTGAGCGAGGTTAGGGTTATGCTTAGACAACTAAAACAATGTTGGGTAAGGTTAGGGAGAGACTTTGGTTATGGTGAAACAACAAAACGTTTACTCAAATTAAAATGTGACTCACAGCGTGTAATGAATGATTTAAAGCCCAATGCCTTTGTTCATTTGCCACCTTCACCACAACACATGGTGTACTTTCCAACCTGCTATTTCCATGGCAGATGGCCAACAGTGACTTATAGACACCGTCCTTAATTTAGATTTTTCTCACTTTATTAAAAGCAAGGAGACATTTTTAGACTGGAGTCAGTCTAACAGAAAGATTAGATTTCTATTAGATTGTATGTTTGTTAGCAACTTTGGTCATTTTAATGAAGTTAAATAAAGAGTAAGTGTTAATTTGGTAACTTCTATAACTGGTCATTATTATGTCCTCCTACTTTTTCTCAGTTTTCAGCTTGGCTTTAACAAGCTCTTCTTTCAGCAAGTCAGCTGTGTGTTTAGAGGCTCAGTCTCCTAATAGCAATGTGGACACTGTGAGATATCCAACAATTCACTCTCACTGTTGCTTTATTTTGACTTGCATGGAGTCAAAAATGAATAAAGAGTGGCGAGCCCTTTGATTATATTTTCCCACTGAATTATTTTTACTTGCACAACACGGCCCATTGACAGAATTGCAGTGCTTTCTCTATTTTAAGGCTCTTATTTTCTGCTTCTTGGCTGAGCTTGCACGAAAGGCCTGACCCAAGCTCAGGTCCATTTAGAGCTTCCATTGGCAGGAACCGTCCCAACAACCTTCCGAGTTCAAAAACAGGCTCATCAGAATGATTTCTTTCATGACTGTGCACGCAAAAACATACCTTTAATTTTTTTCTCAGTTGATATGAAATAAGGATGATTGCATACTTTATATAGAGGGGTATTCTACTGTCATAATTGCTGCATTACTAGCTAGATTAATGATTTTATTTTTTTATATAAAATGTTAATTTAACTTTAAATATTTCTCTCTACAGATTTAATTAGTGTGTATGTATTTGTATATATACATATATTTGCTTCCATCTATGTATGTATAAGCTGAAGCCTTACAGCAGATAAGAAATAACCTTTCCCTGAAAAAATACACACACACAGTCCAACCCTTTCACCAGGATTTCATGCTGGTGGACCCCACACAGTGTTAGAGGCTGAAAGGTTGGTGGTGAGGTGGGTGAGGCAATGCTAACCGATGCTGTAAAAATGCCCACACTTTATACTAATTGCATCACGAAAAAACCTGACACAGTAATTCTGTTTCAGCGAGGGGAAAACTTGAGAGGGAGAGAAATGTTTGGGGGTGGGGGTTATTCAGAGGGAAGTAAACCATGAGTTCGAATTGAGAAATAAAACACATCGCTTCTGTTCTCTTCTACATGGTCACAAATGCTTCAAGTTTTTTTTTTTTTAGCTTTTATTTAGCTCGTATTCTCAAGGTTCACAGTTTCCATTTGCCTGCTGTCAGTGTACCAATCAAGAAGAAACACTCATCAAGAGTGAACTAAATGTTTTCTAAAGTTATCTTTCTGTGCTGTATTTATTATAGGAAAGTCAATATTTATCACCTCCAAATCCAAAATGATGAGCCTAACTTTACTTGTAATGGCACTGCAACGTAGACACATCAGTGCAACAGTATGAATGCAAACAAGACTTCCCTGACACAGGTTATAGCTATACAGTGGCTTTTCCACATTTTGTCACATTACAGCCACAAACATGAATCAGTTTTATTGGAGTTCCACGTGAAAGACCAATATAAAGTGGTGTACATGTGAGAAGTGGAACGGAAATCATACATGATTCCAAACATTTTTTACAAATAAAAAACTGAAAAGTGGGGTGTGTGTAATTATTCAGCCCCCTGAGTCAATACTTTGTAGAACCACCTTTTGCTGCATTTCCAGCTGCCAGTCTTTTAGAGTATGTCTCTACCAGCTTTGCACATCTAGAGACTGAAATCCTTGCCCATTCTTCTTTGTAAAACAGCTCCACAACTGCCTCAGAGGTTGTCTCAGAGAATATTGGGAGCCACTGTATGGGACTAAATATAGGCCTACAGATGAACCTTAACCTGAAATCTCAAACGTGTGTTTCTGAAAACTTGGTGAATATGAGTTACCAGTTATTTTACTCTCCTGAGGCTAGGGATGGGAATCAAGAACTGGTTCTTGCAGATAACCAGTTCCCAGTAGTTCAGTTCCTTGGAATTGTTTGTCGATTCTGTTCATTGGTTCCACTTGCACTTCCATTACAGTCAACTGTTTTCAGTTCATGTACCAGATAGTGGTGCAGTCTACAGTGTGGATTAAACATTACTTTTATTTTTATTGCACAAAAGGACAAGAGTGCAATGGTACAGTGCAAGCTGCATTATGCTGCTAACGCAACTTTGCACAGATAGCATGCTAACGCTAAGCTAGCAAAGATCCCAGAGTGATGTTAAAAGTGAGCGAAGCGGATGAGCAGTCTGCCTGCACCCTCGATGTTCTACTGTTCATGTTTCTAAAGTAAAATCACCGTGCCGATCGCTTTGATGTGTCTTTGTGCTGGTTTTCTTCTTTACTTTTTGCTGTCACATTTGTACTCATACCTAAATATTAATAGAGAAATATCATACGTGTATCCTCAGGATTTGTGTTGTTGTGTGTAACTACAACCTACATGTTTATATTGTTGTTGTTGTGTGTTTCAGATCATTTTACGGAGAAACGGGAAGGTAATGTAACGAGTCGTGTAATGTATTACTTTTTTCTGGGAATAATTAAGCAATGTAGTGCATTACTTTTAAGAAAAATGGGGTTTCTTTTGGGCTTTTTTTATGACAATCCCAACACTGATCACAACACAGAGAGGAAATACCTCAAACAAGCATTAATATTTGACCACACTATGCAATTAATTTACACCAATGTGTCTTTGATATGCTGCTAAGAGATGCTGGTGACCCTCAAAGCAGAGCCAAAGAAAACCTAATGAGAGTTGATAAGAGAATTGATAAGAAATTAAATCGATAAATTACATTGATAATGGAATCAGAATCCCTAAATTCTTATCCATTCCCATCCCACTTGTAGCTCTGGTATCATCTACTACTAGAGGAAATATGGCTTTCTAGCTAATAAATGCCATGCTACATTATCACTATCAGCTAACTGTACTGTGAGCCAGTATAGTACACTTTAGACCAAAATATGTTGTGGGACTGAAGCAAATCAGGAAAGCTGTACAACAGCAGGCTAAACAGTAAACAGTAAACTAATCCTAGCTAGCTGAGAGGAGTGGCAGATTTACATGATACAGTGGTCCCTCGCTATAATGCGGTTCACCTTTCGCGGCCTTGCTGGTTTCTTTTGTGCAGATTTGCATGCTTTTTTATGGGGTTTTTTGTTTTGTTTTTTACAGCGCATTGTGTTCTGCATCCTGATTGGCTGTAAACCATTGTCAGTCAATCTCGTGCTGTGGTCCTGTACGGTACAGAATGCGTTCATCTTGTCAAATTTACATAAATCTTCGATCGCTAGCAGTGTTACTCTGAAGTGCTGTACTATGTGTTTGCAAGTTTTCTCCCCAACAAACAGAAGATAAGATAAGATAAGATAAGATAAGATAAGATAAGATAAGATAAGATAAGATAAGATAAGATAACCTTTATTAGTCCCACACGTGGGAAATTTGTTTTGTCAATGTCAAAGGCATCTGCAGGTGCATTTGGTTTCATTCTATAGTACTTGACTTATTTTTCTACGAAGGTTTGAACTTTGAGAGTGTTTAAACGAGAGAGAAGTGTGAAAATGTTCATGCCTGTCTGAGAAAAGTGTATAAAGTTTGCAGTGAGGGGTTTTACAGCCTTAAAACATCTATAATAATTGGCTACTTCGCGGATTTCACCTATCGCGGGTTATTTGTAGAATGTAACTACTGCGATAAATGAGGGACCACTGTATATCAAAGTTTTTAAGAAGAACGCTGTAACATTGTTTTCAAATGGCACATTACAAATTTTTATTATTAGTTATACCAGCTTGAAGTTACACTTTTACATCCCAAAAAGAATGCAGTTTTTAATTATTGCAAAAATAAATTGTTAAAAAAAAAACAACACTTTAAATATATATAAGCTAAACCTTAGGTAAAACCAGTAATGACAACATGATGAAATAGCTGGTAATGTTCCCATTCCTGCCCTTGATCTTGATGTTGACTCTGGTAGTTGAAGAAAAGTGGTGCAGGAGGCCTGCACGCCTAAGTGAGTCAGCCAAAGAGGGTGATTAGATGTTTTCAGAGCCAAGAAGTGAATTCATAGTAAAGGGTGATGAAAAGTTTTAACCCGCAACAGACAAAGGCCCCACTCATTAGGAAAAGTGAGGGGATCTCCTTGGCAACAGTTCAGTGTTTTCATGATGTTGCCATATACGACACAGGAGGGGGAGATTCTCCACAAACATTTATTTGTTCTTCCGAGGAACTCATTAAACAAGGCAGCTTCTTTCATCCGAGGGTAACCTAATTTGTCTTGACATTCTTCACAAGTTGAACACATGTAGAACAAACAGGTTACCTATGAGTTGGAGTGCAGAGACATTATCATGTAGATATTAAAGATAAGATAAGATAAGATAAGATAAGATGGCCTTTATTAGTCCCACGGGTGGGAAATTTGTTTTGTTACAGCAAAAGTGCAAAGTTATGTAGCAGAAAGTAGAAAACACTGGAATGCAATAAAATAAAATAAAATACTATATACAATAGAATAAAATAGAATAGAATAATATATACAATAGAATAAAATAGAAATACAACTACTATATACAACTGAGTAGGAAAATACAAAAACACAACTTCGTCAGAAGAAGAATTGCACGTATAGCAGTCTTATTGCACATGTGTGGGTTTGTGTGTTTGATCAGCTGCAAAAGTCTTTATTGTAGAGTCTGACAGCAGTGGGGAGGAAAGACCTGCGAAATCTCTCCGTCCCACACAGTGGGTGCCGCAGTCTCCCACTGAAGGAGCTGCTCAGTGCTGTCACAGTCTCATGCATGGGGTGGGAGATGTTGTCCATCAGGGATGACAGCTTAGCCACCATTCTCCTGTCACTCACCACCTCCACTGGGTCCAGAGGGCATCCCAGAACAGAGCTGGCCCTGCGGATCAGCCTGTTCAGTCTCTTCCTGTCCCCAGCAGAGATGCTGCCACCCCAGCAGACCACACCGTAAAAGATGGCTGAGGCCACCACAGAGTCATAGAAGGTCTTCAGGAGTGGGCCCTCCACTCCAAACGACCTGAGTCTCCGCAGCAGGTACAGCCTGCTCTGCCCTTTCCTGTAGAGGGCGTCTGAGTTATGAGTCCAGTCCAGTTTGTTGTTCAGATGAACACCAAGGTACCTGTAGCTGTCCACAGCCTCGATGTCCATACCTTGGATGTTCAGTGGTTGCAGTGGAGGATGCTTGTGCCTGCGGAAGTCTACCACCAGCTCCTTGGTTTTACTGGCGTTGATCTGGAGGTAGTTCAGCTGGCACCAGTCCACAAAGTCCTGAGTCAGTCCTCTGTACTCCTTGTCGTCCCCATCAGTGATGAGGCCGACTATTGCAGAGTCATCAGAGAACTTCTTCAGGAAGCACTGGGTGGAGTTGTGGGAGAAGTCTGCAGTGTAGATGGTGAAGAGGAACGGAGCCAGAACCGTTCCCTGTGGGGCCCCCGTACTGCAGACGACCCTGTCCGACACACAGCCCTGAGTCCTCACATACTGTGGTCGGTCGGTGAGGTAGTCCAGTATCCAGGTGGTGAGGTGATGGTCCACTCCCAGAGTTCTCCAGCTTGTCCTTCAGAACCGAGGGAAGAATAGTGTTGAAGGCACTGGAGAAATCAAAGAACATGATTCTCACAGTGCTCCCAGCAGTCTCCAGGTGAGCGAGGGAACGATGTAGGAGGTGAATGATGGCATCATCCGCTCCAATGCCAGGCTGGTAGGCAAACTGAAGTGGGTCCAGTGATGAGCTCACAAGGCGCCGAAGCTGAGCCAGGACCAGCCGCTCCAGGGTCTTCATCAGGTGGGATGTCAGAGCCACCGGCCTGTAGCTGTTGAGGTCCTTGGGGCGTGAAGTCTTTGGCACTGGAACAACACAGGAGGTTTTCCAGAGCTGTGGGACTCTTCCCAGCCTCAGGCTCAGGTTGAAGAGGTGCTCCATCACACCACACAGTTGGTCCGCGCAGGACCTGACGACCCGAGCTGATGCCATCTGGACCCGCTGCCTTCTTGGCTTTAATCCTCCTCAGTTCCCTCCTAACCTGGGTGGTTGAGAGAGACAGGCTGGAGCCTTGTGATGAGTGTGTATTGGATGCTGTTGTTGGGGGTTGGGAGGAGTGAGCAGGGTGAATAGAGGAGGTGTGAAGTGTCTGAGGTGGAACAGCAGCAGTGGGGGTGGGTGAGTCTGCAGCCGATGTTGGAGACTGCCTCATGGCTGAATCAAACCTATTAAAGAAATGATTCAGTTCATTTGCCCACCTCACATCCCTCCCAAACAGCTGATGTCCACTATTTTCATCTTTTATTTCAGTATTTATGTTTTCACCAACTTTTTACTATTACTCCTTACATTTGTACACAGATGCTTTCTTTTTAAGAACAGCCTCATTACTTTGGTTTTAAGACATTTAACTGGAGTTATTATTTGCTGCCTTGCATGCATTGAGAACAGTGAACACTTACCTGTCATACCACCTTGTGGTAGCTGGACTTGAACCTGTGAAAGGTTGGTTGACCCCCAGTAGCTTTAATGTCATGTGAAAGTTCTGAATATCAGTGGGTGTAGGCAGAATTGGGATTGACAGAAGTAGGATTTAAAAATAGGCCCGCACAGGGCTCTACTATAGATTTCACCACTGTCCCTGAAGATCATGACTTAGCAGTTTTCCTTAAATACCATGCTTTCCCTTCTGGCAGGCATGTGACTGTGCCATAGACCTCCTATCTTGTATCATGTCTATGGCACAGTCACATGCCTCTTGGCAGGCATGTGACTGTGCCATAGACCTCCTATCTTGTATCATTCTCCGCTAGTTGCCTTTACAGGCTGTGACATCCTAAAAGGGAAGCTATGGAGAAATGCATCCCTGAATCATTAGCTCAGCCTCTAGTTCATTCACACTTTTTCCTATGCTCACACTACCTTGATCAGTGTTAGGATTGTATTTTGACTAGCCTTCTTGACAGCTAACTTATTGTGTTCTGTACAGCTTTGGGGGCACAAATATGCGTATCTTCTGGTTTCCAACTTTAGATCAATGGCCAGACTGAACACTTGAATCAGGACCTGGAAGCTGCCCTTCAGCGTGTTGTCTCATCCAACCCTTCCTCCTGGAGCGCCCAGTTGTTTTGGATGGAGTATGGGCATTCCATGGATATTCTCTGGAACAAGTTTTTCTCCTTTGGAAGTATCTCAAGGCTACTAACCTCCATTGTTTCGTGCCTTGGAGAGTGAAATAACAGTCCCCTCTGTTCAACATAACGTTAACAAAAGCCAAAGAGAATAAATGGCTAACAGATCCCAGATGCACTCCAACTTCAGTTTTCCACCCAGGCCAATCGGTTTTGCTCTCTTCTAAAAACATTCCTTTGAGAAAACTTATTCAAAGAAACTGTCACCTAGAAATACTCGAAATCAAACCTCTTGTTAACCCAGTCTCTGTTTGCCTAAGACCATAAGGGTCTATAATGTATACCATGTTTCCACCAGCCTGTGGTACCAGTACCAGTCTATTTATCATTAACATTTGAGTCTGGAATTTTTGGATCCCAGAATTTTTTTAAAGATTTTTTACCATTCCTAAATTGAGGAGTTGCTGTTTCCATTACATCAATCTACATCAAACTCTTGAATTTCCAATTTATAGTTTTCATCAACAATATCCTTAGATGTAACTCTTGCATCTGTTACTGAATGAGTTCAGGGATCTTTTTATCAGGTTAAAGTCTATTTTTAAAACTGGCCTAGGGCTTAAAGAGATGACATTGTTTGTCTGGTCATGTCTGCAGTTTAGAAAATTCAGAAACAGTAATTAGTCTTTTGTTAGCATTTTCATTCAAGCTGAAATCACAGTGACTGGGAGCTCTTACAAAGATCAGGGACAATGATTTTACAGTTTGGTGCAGTTCATCTCGTAAAGCACCAAGGATCTTTTTCAGTGTGGCTGTTACTCATTCATTTATTTTTAGATCGTTCTGAAAGTCCTGTCATGTCCATTTGTACTTTTCTGTCAGCTGACTGCTTATGTTTGAAAGAGATGCTGCTTTCAAACATAAGCAACATCTCTGTGACAAAAGAGTTATAGTTCTGTCTCACCTGACCCAAAGGCGTGCTTCCAGTATGCATAATCTTTCTCCAGGTTGTCTTTAACATACTTCAGTTGGGCTTGAAGGTGGTTCATCTGCAGATGTTAAGTTTTTCTGGTTCTGCAACCTCATAGTCCATTTTGTGCAGGGTTCTTTTGATTGTCATCTTTGAGACAAACTTTTTTTTTTTTTTTTTTTTTTTTTACACTTACAGGCACCCACTGGATTTATTTATTTATTTATTTATTTTTATGCAAAACAAATAATACAAAGACAGGAAATACAAATACAAGATCTTTGATTTGGCACAGACATCCATATTCCAGATAACTTGTTAGTACCATTTTTTTTTTTTTTTTTTTTTTTTAATTGGGGGGGAGAAAGAAAGAGGGAAAGAAAAACAGCGGGGAAGAGGGACGGGAAAAAGGACAAAAAACCAAAAACCAACAGAATAAGCAGACAAAAAAAATACATATATCGATCACCTGGATCACCTGTTGAGAAAGAAAGAGAAAGCAAGCAGAAGAAACGAGAGAATAAACAACATCACAATGATCTATGGGAATATGACAGTAAATACTAAATGTTAGACATTATTGTGCAGCGCGAGATCGACAGCGCACAGTGTGCTTTGAGGTAAGAGCCAAAAAGGGTGTAGTTTGTGTGTGATCACCCGTGTGTACACCTGTGAGCATGAACGCTTGTTTTTAAAAGGTTCCTTCATGTAATGATCTGCTAGAGGGTGTGGGGGGGCCACTGCCCCGTCCTCCAGAGCATGACGCAGGTATGGAGGAGATCAAAACTCCAGACGTCCAGAGGCCCCCAGAACACAAGAGACCAAGGAAGACCAACAGAGGGGCAGCCCGCCACTATCCCAGAAAGAGCTGAGGAGAGTCCCAGATGAGGGGTCACTCAGCAGCCGCGGAGCAGAAGCCAGGGGGGTTGCAGTGACATGCCCGTGAGCTCCGCCGGCAGCCAGCTGTGCCTGAGTGACCGAGCCCCGGGCCGAGAGGCCAAGGGCACCCTGCCTCCGAAGTGGCCCCGAGCGAGCCCAGGCTCCAGGCCCCGATAAGCAGCCGCCAAGGAGTGAGCCCGGTGTGTACCCGGGCGCCCACCCCCGGACACAAAGAACCACCAATGCACCGATGTCTGAGGGCGTCCACCACCGGCAGGGGAAGTGGTGGGGGAGATAGGCCTCCAAACCTTGGAGGGCCTGAGATGTCCCCAGAGAGGTGGCGTCTGATACCCAACCTGACATATAGACACAGACATACAGGCACACACAGATACAAACATCCATTCCCACCCTCATGCTCTCATAGGCAATTATTCCACACTCAACCAACGTGGAGACAGACATAAAGAGACGCACAC
>JAQSNX010008856.1:0-10997 GCA_029532605.1 Oreochromis grahami
ATTTTCTTGGTTGTGCTGTCACAAATAAGTCCAGAAACAGGAACAAATAAAATCATTTTTGTGATTATTTTATATTTTGCCATGACACCGAGCTGATTATTGGCTCCATATTATATGGGGCAATATTACTTCTAATGAACATGGCCCCTCCGAACCTCTCCCTGCTGATTTTTTCTTTGCATTCGCTCTGTCTCGCTCTTTGTGCAATCAATATGAGATAAAAACCCAAATGATGAACTCCAACTAAGTGGTGTAAATTGATTGCCTTGCTGCACTACTGGGTATGTAAAGGTGCATCTGTATCAGTGCATGGAAGTGTTCGTGCATGTGTGTTTCGGCGTATATGAGTATATGTGTGTGCACATGTGCCCCACGGGGAGTGTGTGCTCTGTGATCCAGGTAATGCAGACCAGCGAGTGAAAAGGAGAACAAGTTAGAGGCGATCACGCTCCATCCATCTTCTGTCTTTCACTGACCTCGTTCATCCCGTCTCCATTTATTGATCGATGGGATGACTCTGTGTTGTGTTGGCAGGCTTGTGACAAGGCTTCACAGGGGACACAGGGGTCCCACAGTGAGTACAGACACACATAAAAGCTAATCACAAGGACCCTGTAACACCAGCCATTTATGATTGTGATTTTGTGTGTGTGTGTGTGTGTGTGTGTGTGTGTGTGTGTGTGTGTATTTGAGATTCTGGCGAATATATTTGAGCTTGGGGCTTTTTTTAGGTGTTAGAAGTTTTAATTCTTCTTTTTTTGTGAGTGTTCTTGTAATATTATCGAATCTTTGGTTGTGTGTTTATGTCTATTCTCGTTTTATGTTCATGCCTGTTTTTATCACTCATCTCTAAGTTCCCTTGTTAAGTGTTAGCATTTATGTCTGTGCTAGACTCTTTTGGGATTCATGAAGGTTATATTCTTTCATGTCCTGTGTTGGTTGTGCTTCCAGTCTGATCCCCTTTTAATCCTCAGTGTGTTTGTATATTGCAGATTGCCTACATCAGTTTATTTCTGCTAAGTTCTGTGCTTGTTCCTGTGCCTTGAATTACACTTGCTCATTGGGTTTTAAACTTGTGATACATTGATTTGGTATTTTTCTTTTGTTGTCTTTTTGTTTTTTGGATTTTAGGTGATCCACACATCCACAGTCAATCCAAGAGCAAACTGACTAATACGCTTGAAGAAGTATTGCTAAAAGATTGTATATTTTATCACTGCATAATTTGAAAGTAGTCATGACTTCAGCTAATAAGCCAAGTTTTTGGACATACTGTTTCAGGCCAAAAATGACTTTATTGACGATGTATCAGAACCTCTTTACTGACTATTCTAAACATATTCAGTAAAAATGGTAAAACTGGGTTTCTTTTGCCCATATTTTGGATCTCTGCTATTGTACTCTATCCCACAACCCATTCTCAATAGATACAATATAGATAATGATAGTTAAATAACAGTTCACCAGAAAACAAAGAAAGTGAAAGAAAATGGGATCAGACATTTCCATATGCTGGCCCCAGTGTGCATTCAGACATTGTATAAGAACAGAAGTACTGGGCCACTAAGACGATGCTGTTAGGATGCCTGGGTCGTTGACCCAGGGCTTTTGAGTTTATTATATTATTTATCATTTCTAGTCTTTGGTTTCTTTCTTAGAGTTCCGTCTTATGGTTTGTCTCTGTGTTCTATAGTTGCTGTCTCCCCTGTCAGCTGTATCCCCTTGTTAAGTTTGCGTGTCTGTGTTATGTTTCCTGTTTTACTTTGAAAGTCCGTGTTTCATGTTAGTGTATCTGGTTTTGCTTTCCTTGTCTCGTTAGTCCCGATTTGCCCCAGTTGTGTTTCCCTCCTGTTGCCCATTCCCTGATTGCTCCCTCTATGTATTTAAGCCCTGTGTTTCAGTTTGTCATTGTCGCGATCTACTGTTTACTATGCTGTGTGTTCTGTCTGCTTGCCTGAGTTTATTTGGAGTCCCAGTTTTGTTACCTTTTTTGAGTTCAGCATTAAAGCTGTTTTGAGTTCACCTTTTTGCCTCCGAGTGTCTGCACTAGTGATGGGTCCAGCAACACTGACGCACCGACGCATGTATCAAGCTCACCTAGCGATGCCTGTATCGGTGCGTGCGTCGCTTTAAGAAAAAGTCACGTGATCGATACAGCTGCTGTATCGCTCATTGCCAACGCACCAAACTGTGTTTAAAAGGTACCGCATCTGCCAACGGAATGAGGCCACCAAAAACCCCCACAAAATTAATCTCGCAAAGATAATATATATATATGTATATATATATATATGGCAGCACGGTGGCACGTTGGTTAGCACTGTTGCCGCACAGCAAGAAGGTCCTGAGTTCAATTCCACCATCAGGCCGGGGTCTTTCTGTGTGGAGTTTGCATGTTCTCCCCGTGTTTGCGTGGGTTCCCTCCGGGTACTCCGGCTTCCTCCCACCGTCCAAAGACATGCAGTTTGAGGGGATAGGTTAATTGGATAATCTAAATTGTCACTAGGTGTAAATGTGCGAGTGAATGTGAGTGCGAATGGTTGTCTCTGTGTGTTGGCCCTGCGACAGACTGGCGACCTGTCCAGGGTGTACCCCGCCTCTCGCCCTATGACAGCTGGGATAGGCTCCAGCGCCCCCTGCGACCCTGGAAAGGATAAGCGGAAGCGAATGGATGGATGGATATATATATATATATATATATATATATATATATATATATATATATATACATATACAAACAAAATGGAGTTTCTGCTGTGTGGGATCATTTTGATCTTTTTTGATCTTTTAACTGCAAATAGTTCGTCTGTCTTTGTTTCAGTGTAATCTGTCAGAAAAGGAAAAACAGAAATGTGACTTTCAGAGTAAATTATTTATTTCATTTTATCAGGTTAAATGTCGCAACTGTTCTGCGGAGCTTCCTTACACAAACAAAAGCACCTCCTCAGTGTTTAGGCATTACAGAGCCAAACATGAAATGAGGAGACAAACACGCCGAGAATGAACACAGGTAGGCTTATATAGACACTGAGCAGCTTTATCATCATTTTATATGTGTGTGTGTGTGTGTGTATATATATATATATATATATGTGTGTGTGTGTGTTTTATTATTTTCAAATCAAGCATCTAGGAAGACTGTTCTGGACCAGGCAGTCCTGAATTTTTTTATAAAGGACTGCCAACTCCTTAGTATTGTGGAGAGAAACATTCCAAGATCAGAGGATCCTTTAACGTACTGGGGGAATAGGAAGACATCTTATCAGAACTTTTTCCACCTGGCTTTACAGTTTTTGTGTACCCCAGCTTCATCTGTCCCTGTGAGTTTTCCAAAGCTGGGGAAATGGTGTCAAAAAAACCCCAAAAAACAACGCAGTAGACGGAATGCAAAAACATTGGATAAACGTATTTTTTGAATAGAAATTTATTCAATTCAAGTCTGAGTCAATTACATTTAAATTGACTCAGTTGACTAAAGATTTCTACAATATTTGTAATTTAAAACATATAAAATGATTCCATGGAAAGTACAATACCTTACAGTGTATACAAGTATAAAAGTATAATATAACTAGGTTATTGAATCAGTGTCTGTTGTGAGTCTCAAGTAAGTTGCCTGCAATGATATTTAAGGTCCAGCAGGTGTCAGTATGGAGCAAAACAGCAACACTGTGTCGACACAGTATCGATACAGTTTGGGGAATGTGCTGAAACGCTTCACGAGGCCTCATCTACCCATCACTAGTCTGCACTATGGGTCCACCATTCCTGTCTGCACACAGCCTACACCTAACAGAAGATCGCGACCAGAACATGGACCCCCGCAGACGTTTTCACTTCGGAGTCAGACGCTGAGATGGAAAGGCTAGTTAAATTGCTGGACCGCATATCCCAGCAGGGGCGATTTTAGCCCATTTTTGGGGGTGCTTCAGCACCCCGAAAATGAATCAAAGCACCTCCAAAGATTTCTTACTTTGTTTTGGGAATATTTGCTGTTTGTGGGACACACTACTAAAAATATAAAAAGCGTACAGTACGTAATTGAGATGGAACATTTTAACAACAAAAGTACAGATAACCCCTCCCCCCTCCGAAAATGGTTTGTTCCAGCTCGTCTTTCCCCTACTCTGGCTCTAGCTCCGTTGCTGCCCGTAGTGATGGTAAATTTGATTCTTTTTACTGAATCGAGTTTTAATGAGTCACTCACCAAAGTGAATCGGGTTTTTTGAGTCATTTAAGTCACTGAGTCAGTTGACCAGAGAGTGCAAAAAATGTACATTTTCACTCAAACTTAATTTGTTTCTCTTTTAATGTAAATCCTACTGCTAAGATGAGTGATTCTTAAAGAAAACAACTATTTTATATAGCAAAAAAGAGCAAAAGAATTTCTAAAGGGAACATTTATTTTGTTTATTTTTATTTTATTAGTATTTTAAAAAAAACAAAACAAACAAAAACAACAAACAAAATAAATGTTCCCTTTAGAAATTCTTTTGTTTTTTTTTATTTTATTAGTATTTTCCTCCTCTCCGTGAATCGCTACCTTATCGTGGTGGAGGGGTTTGTGTGTCCCAGGGATCTCAGGGGCTATGTTGTCTGGGGGCTTTTGCCCCCTGGTAGGGTCTCCCATGGCAAATTGGTCCTGGGTGAGGGACCAGACAAAGAGCGATTCAGAAGACCCTTATGAAAAAAACATCGAGGGAACAGTTTACCCTGCCCGGGATAGGGTTACCGGGGCCCCGCCCTGGAGCCAGGCCCGGGGAGGGCGCCCGAGGGCGAGCGTCTGGTGGCCGGGCCTTAGTCCATGGGGCCCGGCCGGGCACAGCCCGAAGAGGAGACATGGGCCCATCCTCCCGCAGGCTCACCACCCGCAGGAGGCGCCACAGGGTCGGGTGCATTGTGTGCTGGGCGGCGGCCAGGAGCGGAGGCCCTGGCGGACTGATCGCCGGCTGCCAAGACTGGCAATAGGGACATGGAATGTCACCTCTCTGGTGGGGAAGGAGCCTGAGTTAGTGCGTGAGGTTGAGAGGTACCGGCTAGATATAGTCGGGCTCACCTCTACGCATGGCTTGGGCTCTGGAACCAGTCTCCTAGAGAGGGGCTGGACTCTGTCTCAGTCTGGAGTTGCCCCTGGTGAGAGGCGGCGGGCTGGGGTGGGTATTCTAATATCCCCTCGGCTTGCTGCTGGTACATTGGGGTTTTTCCCGGTGGATGAGAGGGTTTGTTCCCTGCGCCTTAGGGTCGGGGGAAAGGGTCCTGACTGTCATCTGCGCTTATGCGCCGAGTGGCAGTTCAGAGTACCCAGCCTTCTTAGAGTCCCTCGGGGGGGGGGGGTGCTGGAAGGTGCCCCACCGGGAGACTCTGTTGTCCTGCTGGGAGACTTCAATGCTCATGTGGGTAACAACAGCGAGACCTGGAGGGGCGTGATTGGGAGGAACGGCCTCCCTGATCTGAACCCGAGCGGTGTTTTGTTATTGGACTTCTGTGCAAATCACAGTTTGGCCATAACGAACACCTTGTTCCAACATAAGAGTGTCCATAAGTGCACGTGGCACCAGGACGCTCTAGGCCGCAGGTCGATGATCGATTTTGTAATCGTATCACCAGACCTGCGACCATATGTTCTGGACACTCGGGTAAAGAGAGGGGCTGAGCTGTCAACTGATCACCACCTGGTGGTGAGTTGGATCAGGTGGCGGGGGAGGACGCTGGACAGACCCGGTGCACCTAAACGTGTAGTGAGGGTGTGCTGGGAACGTCTAGCAGAGGCCCCAGTCTGCGAGATCTTCAACTCACACCTCCGGCAGAGCTTCAACAGCATTCCGAGGGAGACTGGGGACATTGAGTCCGAATGGACCATGTTCAGCGTCTCCATCGCCGAAGCTGCTGCATTGAGCTGCGGCCGCAAGGTGGTTGGTGCCTGCCGTGGTGGTAATCCCCGAACCAAATGGTGGACACCAGAGGTGAAGAGAGCCACCAAGCTGAAGAAGGAGTCCTATCGGGCTTGGTTAGCCTGTGGGACTCCGGAGGCAGCCGACAGGTATCTACAGGCCAAGCGGAATGCGGCACGGGCAGTGGCTGAAGCAAAAACTCGGGTGTGGGAGGAGTTCGGAGAGGCCATGGAAAAAGACTTTCGGACTGCCTCGAAGAGATTCTGGCAAACCGTCAGGCGTCTCAGGAGGGGAAAGCGGTGCTCTACCTGCACTGTGTATAGTGCTGGCGGAGCGCTGCTGACGTCGACTGAGAAAATTGTCAGGCGGTGGAAGGAATACTTCGAGGACCTCCTTAATCCCACTGACACGTCTTCCGAGGAGGAAGCAGAGTCTGGGGATGAGGGGAATGACCCGCCAATTTCCGGGGCGAGGTCACTGAGGCAGTTAAACAACTCCTTGGTGGCAGAGCCCCTGGTGTTGATGAGGTCTGCCCCGAGTTCCTGAAGGCTCTGGATGTTGTAGGGCTGTCCTGGTTGACACGCCTCTACAATGTTGCGTGGAGATCAGGGGCAGTACCCCTGGACTGGCAGACCGGGGTGGTGGTCCCCATCTTTAAGAAGGGAGACCGGAGGGTGTGTTCCAACTACAGGGGGATCACACTCCTCAGCCTCCCTGGGAAAGTCTATGCCAGGGTGCTGGAAAGGAGAGTTCGTCCGTTAGTCGAACCTCGGATACAGGAGGAACAATGCGGTTTTCGTCCTGGTTGCGGAACACTGGACCAGCTCTTTATCCTCTCAGGGATACTTGAGGGTGCATGGGAGTTTGCCCAACCAGTCTACATGTGTTTTGTGGACTTGGAGAAGGCATTCGACCGTGTCCCTCGGGGTGTCCTGTGGGAGGTGTTGCGGGAGTATGGGGTGTCTGGCCCATTGCTACGGGCCATCGATCCCTATACAACCGTTGCAAGAGTTTGGTTCGCATTGCCGGCAATAGTCGGACTCGTTTCTGGTGGGTGATGGACTCCGCCAGGGCTGCCCTTTGTCACCGGTTCTGTTCATAATTTTTATGGACAGGATTTAGGCGCAGCCTCGGAATCTCAGGCGCAGCCAAGTGGCGGAGGGCTTTCGCTTCGGTGGCCTCGGAATCTCATCGACAGACGGATTGGTCTCTGCTTTTGCGTGGTGGATGATGTGGTTCTGATGGCTCGCGGATCAGCTTCCTGGGTGGCTGGCCTCTCCCTTAGAGATAGGGTGAGAAGTTCGGCCATCCGGGAGGGGCTCAGAGTAGAGCCGCTGCTCCTCCGCATCGAAAGGAGCCAGTTGAGGTGGCTCGGGCATCTGACAAGGATGCCTCCTGGGCGCCTCCTGGGTGAGGTGTTCCGGGCATGTCCCACCGGGAGGAGGCCCCGGGGCAGACCCAGGACACGCTGGAGAGATTATATCTCTCGGCTGGCCTGGGAACGCCTTGGTATTCCCCCGGATAAGCTGGAGGAGGTGGCTGGGGAGAGGGAGGTCTGGGCTTCTCTGCTTAGGCTGCTGCCCCCGCGACCCGGCCTCGGATAAAGCGGATGAAGATGGATGGATGGATGGATGGATAGTATTTTCCTTACATGTGTCAAATATATATTTTCTCATGTAAATGTCCACTGAGCTGTGAGCCAGGGGGCGGTAGTGCGCCTTAACATTGGTTGCCAACCAAGAAGAAGAAGAAGTAGCTGCGAGCCAGGAGGGAGGGGGTGAGTGAGTGAGTGATTCGTTCGCTCTATGATTCAGCACAGGAGGGAGGGGGTTAGCGAGTCATGAGTGATTCGCTAGCTCTATGATTCAGCACAGGAGGGAGGGGGTTAGCGAGTCATGAGTGATTTGTTTCCCCTACGATTCAGCGCAGGAAAGGAGGGAGTGAGTAGCTCAAATGTGCTGTTAGCATGTTAGCAGAGCGATGCTACTGTGAACCGAGGAGCTATTGTCTTGATGTGAGCTTCTACTCAGGGTTTTTTCTTCCAGTTCAGAGCAGAAACGTTTTTGTTAAAATACTGGATGTTGTGTTTTTCTTCACAATTTGAATTATAAGCTAGATATATTTCTACTAATGAAATTAGTTTGCTAACAGCAACAGGGATGAGTCAGTGAGTCAGTTGCGCTTGTGAATCATGATTCACGAGTCAGTAAAGTGATTCTCGAGTATTGAACGATTCGTTCATGATTCGCGCATCACTAGCTGCCCGAGCGATGGTGGCTGAGACGCAGCGGAGCGGACGTGGAAGCGCCTGCCTTAAAACAGGACATATTACCTGCATTTAACCTTCAGTTACTCTTTATATAGTTAGGTAGGAGTCAGGCCATGTTTCTTTTTAGCTGAAAAACATTACACCCAGGTAACCTGCAGTGTTGAAAACGTGTTTCCCGACTATGTTTGCTACCCTATAATCTGTCCTACTCTGTAGTAAAATCAGCAATATTTGATCGTCCCTGTTGTTGCCATTGAAATTTATATAGCCTATAAACTGGTTATTTTGTCATATGTGCATGTGCCGATATTAAACCCAAGGTACTAACTAGCTAACTGACTGGATGCCCATTAACCTTATAACTCCTGTTGTGTGTGTGTGTGTGTGTGTGTGTGTGTGTGTGTGTGTACAGAGACAGCCAGGTTCATAATGGATATGAGGAAGTTTTTTCAAAAAAAGGAGCCACATTCAGGTAAAAGTGTAGGATCAAATGATCCATCAATAAAGGAAAATGTTGGATCAGTGTTTCAGTATTTATATCCTTTATTAGATGTACATGTGGTTTGGTTATTTGCCTTTTGGTTGAAAGTACACTGAGAGAGGACTTTTTTTTTATTAGTGATCTTAATAGTATTTTATTTAATCTAATTGAATACAATCTATTTGTGTGTGATTGTCAGTCCAAAGAGGGAGAGAGGAAAGAGGGGAACATGAGGAGAAAGTACAAGGTCAGGAAGAACCAGGTAAGAAAACAGACAGGGAATACTAACAGGCAAAACAGAAACTGTTAAACTGACAAAGAAAAAACCCAGACTAATTTTACTCATACAATCTGGAAGTTGTGTTCTCCCTATATTAAAGCTGCTATACAGAATCTGCAAAACAAACTGGGTTGTCAGCCCTGGCGCTGCACTACCATATTGAACTTCAGTCAGAGGAAGTCACGGTTCCCAAAAACGTTTTGAAGCTCAAGAGTGAGGCTGGTGCCATTCCAGATATGTTAACATTGTACAATATTCTGGATAATCAGATCTTCCCCACACTGAAAACTGTTATTCAGGTTGCCCTAACAAACCCAGTTAGCAGCTGTAGCTGTGAAAGGTCTTTTAGTGTCTTGAGTCAGCTCCATACCTGGCTGAGAAGTACCATGGGTCAAAGCAGACTCCAGCACCTGGCTGTGATGTCAGTTGAGAAAGAGATGCTTGAGAGACTTGACCACCAAAATGTGATAGACAGATTTGCCAACCTCAAGGTGAGGCACATAGGTTAAAAGAAAAGAAAAGAAAAAATCTGCAGGGCCATAGTAGTATCTGCCTTAAAGATCTTTTCATACATTGTATACATTGTACCATAGGCCAAGGTGTCTCCATTTTTCAATTTTTTTAAATATTTTGTACATTTCAAGGACTCTTCTATTTTTGGAGTGTATTTTTTATGTATCTGTATTATATTACACATACACTTTAAAAGTGAATCTCTGTCCAAAAAATGCACTCAGTTTACTTTTTACTCACTATAAGCATCATTCATTATTCTTCCGCAGTAATTGAGATTAGGATATGTTTTTCTTTTTCAAATTCCAATCCATTCTTCTTTAGCAGTAATCGACTTTAGCAGCATTTAAATAACCTTTATCAGATTTGATGGTTTTGTTACAAACTTTTCAAAAAAGTGTTTTGCTTTTCTTTCACAAATGTGGGGATTAAATTGTGTTAAAATGTACAAAACAGTGATGTCATGTTTTGTGACGAGGACCCAGGCACAGAGAGACTTGATGAATTTAAGAATCTTATGATTTAATGAAGAAATTTGCAGACTTGCATAGAGATGGTAAAATTATGATGACTGATAATGGAGATGAAGACAACAGACGACGAGGACAGGGAGGAACAGGTTTAAATGCACCAACGAGACAGTCAGAGGGAACTCGGGACAACTGGAGACATTTAAGGATGCAGGGACTGACAGAGACAGGGAAGAAGTCTGGATGGGCAGCTCTCTGGGTGCTCAGCACCCCCAAAGCTCTGATCCTAGAATCGCCCCTGTATCCCAGTCCAACAGCCTACGGGCTATGTCTGTGGGACTGAGCACAGTGGAAGCAATGGTGAAAACCAGCCCCCGGCTTCAGCAGTTTGCTTCGGATGCCAATCTGGGCAGCACGATCGCTGCATGGAGGGAGCAGGTCAGGGCAAGTGAGCTTGCCCTCTCTCACCACGCCAATGCAGCAACGGTCTGAGCTTGCCGTAAAGCAGCTTCCGCAGCGGTCACCACAGCGGGACCGAGTTTCCGCACTGCTGCCACGGACTTCCTCTCCCTCCCCACGCCAGCGGGGATCTCGTTCACCTGTCCGTTCGCCTGCCTTTTTCCTGGCGGCTATGTGGTCGGAGGATGAGGAGGAGGTCTCCATTTCTCCACCGGTTCCTTCTTCCAGAAGGAAACGTCGCCCTTGCCACCGCCACTCCTCTCCCCAGTCTTCTGCCTCTGCTGGAGTGTCCGAGGGGCCCGTCCAGCCTTCTGTTCCCGCTGGGGTTTCTGGAGAACCGCACCAGCCTTCTGCCTCCGCTGGAGGGTCCGAGGGGCCCGTCCAGCCGCAGCAACCTGCCTCGCTGGGAGGGTCCCAGGGCCGTCCAGCCGCAGCAACCTGTCTCTGCTGGAGGGTCCGAGGAACGCTTCCAGCGCGTTCCCGCTGGACGGTCTGAGGAACCTCCAGCGTTTGTTCCGCTGGGAGGGGTCTGAGGAACCGTTCCAGCTGTTTGTTCCCGCTGGAGGGCCCCAGGAGCCGTCCCCAGCCTCCTGCCTCTCAGCTGGGGGTCTTGGAGGACCCAGCCAACACATCC
>JAQSNX010008857.1:0-21117 GCA_029532605.1 Oreochromis grahami
ATCTTTGGGCAACATACTAACCCCGAGTTGCTCTCCAATGCATCCAGAGCTGGACTGGCCATCGGGCATACCGGGCATTTGCCCGGTGGGCCGCTGGCGATTTTTTGTTTTTATGGGCCGATGGATTTTTTTATTTATTTTTTTTATTTTTTAGGAAAGGTATATATAATGAAAGCTGTTGGATTGGCCAATTGGTCATGATCGACTCTGGGCTGGACCAATTACAGCCGAGGAGGCCGGATGCACCCTCCCCCTTGTTTAGCAATCTTATAGACGAACTAAAGAAAATGGAGAACAAAAAAGGAAAGGAGGTGTTTATGAAAATATCACTAAATCTGCCATTTATTAATTTTAATATTAATTAATGATCATGTCTCACCTCTAGTGTTCTTGGTCTTAATTCAAGGTTTTTCCTATAGCGATTGACAGATCACGTGACTATCGCGCTTGCATGCCGGGAACTCGAGGCAAAACAATTCAAGTGCCGCATCAACGCAAAGCATTTGCAGCACAAAACGTTCATTCTCGGTTCCAATACCTTCTTGATTTTCTTTGCCGCACAAAAAAGGAACGTACAAAACTAAGGAGAACAATGCCGGTCCGTACAAAAGACAGACTCGACGAAAAGGCAAAGAGAAAAGATACGAGGAAAAAATCAAAGGAGTGAGAGGGTCAGACCCTACGAGCACACAGAGTGGACAAAAGACGTTAGCATGCTGCCCAACTTCACCACGCTCAGATTTATAATTATATGGTTCTTGGAGTGAGTGCATACACTCATGAAGTTTTTAGTAACTTGAGGTCACTGCAACAAGCCCAGGTACAGTTTACCGAGGGATGGGTACAGGACCTTGAAATGCACCGTGTAGAACGAAAGACCATCGTACAAACAAAGGTAAGATTTACCAGTCTCACAAATCGTCGTCATAAATACACATTCGTTAACCGTTTATTAATATAACCTTTGAGCTCAACGGTAATTAATTAGTAGTGGAAATAATTTCTGGTACGCATTACAGAAATGTAGCAGTGACAATAATATTGTATGCTGTAATTGCACTGGACAATTAGTGATACAAAACAACTGTTTTATCCTGTGAATAAAAGTATATGTTTTTGTCAATGTACTGTGGTAATAACAGAAGCGAAACGCAATATTGTGTCAGGACAATTCACTATTTATGCACAATAAATAAAGGAGCATAGCGCCACAATTTCTGTTCAGCGCCAGACTGCTTTGTAACCTATATCACCAATTATGTTGAGAAAAGTGACGTATTAACTACCGTATTTTCACGACCATAAGGCGCACTTAAAAGTCTTAGATTGTCTTCAAAAGTACGGCGCGCCCTATAGTACAGTGCGCCCTGTGTGTTGTAATGAGGACGTAGTAGAGAACACCATGAGAACGCTAAAGGGTGAAGTGGGTGTTGACTGTAGCGGTATATACGATCGCACATACCTGTATAAAAGTACAGGTATGCAGGACGTCGTTGTTTTAACAACCCTGAAAATGGCAAAGAGACACGCATATGAAGCACAGTTTAAACTGAAGTCCATCAGCTACGCGGAGGAACATGGAAATCGAGCAGCAGCGAGGGAATTTAAGATCAACGAATCGATGGTTTCGCAATGAGGAAGCTAGAAAACAAGCTCCGGCAGGTCAAGAAAACGCAGCTGAGTTTCCGGACATAAGGCGAGGTGGCCCGAGTCGGAGGAAAGACTCGTGGTGGATCATCGAGCAAGAACGAGCGGGAGAAGCGTTTCGACGGTCACCATTCGGCTAAAAGCAGTTTCACTAGCTGAAGAGATGAACATTGAACATTTCTAAGGAGGCCCGTCTTGGTGCTTCGTTTTATGAAACGGTGCCATTTTTCCATCCGGACCAGGACTACGGAGCGCAGCAACTTCCAGCGGATTATAAGGAAAAGCTGGCCATCTTCCGCTCCTACTGCAGCAAACACATCGCGACAAAAACATTCAGCCCAGCCACATCACAAACATGGGACGAGGTCCGCTCACTTTTGACATCCCGGTGAGTCACACTGTGGAGAAGAAAGGGACCAGCACGAGTAGCGGTACGCACAACGGGGTATGAAAAGTCTTCCTTTACTGTTGTGCTTGGCTGCCATGCTAATGGACAGAAACTGCCACCTATGGTGATTTTTAAGAGAAAGACTTTGCTTTGGATTGTAGATGCTTGGGCTAACATGTCTGCTGGCACTGTTGTTCGAGCTTTCGCAAAAGCCGGCATCATTTCCGAGGAGCCGCACGGCACGGAAAGTGACTCTGACAGTGACGAAAGTGAACCTGGAATGTTTGATGGAGATTTAGCGCAGCTGTTCAATTCAGACACAGAGGATGAGGACTTCGATGGGTTTGATGATAAAAAATGTGAGTACCAAACTCAGTTTTGCTCCTGCTTTATTTTTAAATACGCACACTTGTATGCTTGTGTGTTGTTGATGATGACGATTACTGGTAATAAAAATGTGAGTAAGGTACCGAACTCAGGTTTGCTCCCGCTTTATTTTTAATACGCATACGGTACTTGTATGCGCCCTATAATCCAGTGCGCCTTATGTGTGTGTTAAATACAGTAATGGCACACATAACTGAGACTGCGCCTTTTAGTACAGTGTTTTATGGTCGTGAAAATACGTACCACAAAACACTGACCTTTGTGGGAATGCTTGGAGCAGACTAACATGTGAGCTGGAGTGTTCTGGGATGTTATATTTGGTATATCCAGACCATCCGTCGGCTCTTACTTCAGAAACATGGCTTAAAAAAATTTCTCTTCAACACTTAATCCGATAAAAAAAAAAAATCTCTTTACCCGTCGGCTCCCGTGGCTGTCATGCGACCAGCTATTGCAGTTAATAATACAACAGCTTCTTGCCATTTTTGGGTTTCTTTTTATCGCTGTGTAACTGAGTTCAGTTGAAAGCCTGCGTGCGCTAGTACCTCTTGCCTCAAGTTCCCAGAATCCTTTGGTTTTACCCCTGAATGACGTCACATTTTCAATCTCTATCCTGGTGGGCCGGTCTCTAGTCAAAATGCCCGGGCCGATTTTTGTCCCAGTCCAGCCCTGGCCACCAGTGCGAGTCTGGATTTTGGGATTTTGAGAAACAGTCACTTTGTCCAGCACTAAAGGATCGAGTTTGATGCCCTTTTCCTTGCTGCACTGGTGGTGTAGTCGATTGTGTGGCCTGGTACTCCTTGCACTCTCTTCATGTTGGAGGGCATTATCCAGTAAGCTTGGACATCTGTTGGCGTGATATTCCCTCGTAGATGCACAGTAGTGTCAACTTTGTAAAGGAGAGCCGCCACATGTACACACTTCTCTGCCACACCTGCCATGCATGTGCAATGTGCACTTTCAACGTCCCCATTAGATTGCAGGATAACCCAGGGCTGAAGAGGCTTTTCGCTGAGGCGCATGGAGTGATTTACCTGAAACAGCCAATGCAGAAAAACGTGTTTGAGAGGACAGACTGTACAGTAAATATGCAGCTTTGCATAAATAGTGAATTGTCCTGACAGAATATTGCGTTTCGCTTCTGTTATTACCACGGTACATTGACAAAAACATATACTTTTATTCACAGGATAAAACAGTTTTTTTGTATCACTAATTGCCCAGTGCGATTACAGCATACAATATTATTGTCACTGCTACATTTCTGTAATGGTACCAAAAATTATTTCCACTACTAATTAATTACCGTTGAGCTCAAAGGTTATATTAATAAACAGTTAACGAATGTGTATTTATGAAGACGATTTGTGAGACTGGTAAACTTACCTTTGTTTGTACGATGGTCTTTCGTTCTACACGGTGCATTTCAAGGTCCTGTACCCATCCGTCGGTAAACTGTACCCGGGCTTGTTGCAGTGACCTGAAGTTACTAAAAACTTCATGAGTGTATGCACTCACTCCAAGAACCATATAATTATAAATTATATGACACTGTGCAAATGAGCTGGCCCCAGTGTTTTCTGGCATTTTCAACTCCTCACTGCAGACATGCCATGTGCCTGCCTGCTTCAAGTCCTCCACCATAATCCCTGTCCCCAAGAAACCAAGGATCACTGGACTAAATGACTACAGACCTGTGGCTCTGACATCTGTGGTCATGAAGTCATTTGAGCGCCTGGTTCTCTCCTCCTACCTCAAGACCCTCTCCTGGACCCCCTGCCTGGACCCCCTGGCTCTACACTTCATCCTGCAGCATGGACTCCCCAGGAACCTACACCAGGATCCTGTTTGTGGACTTCAGCTCTGCCTTCAACACCATCCTTCCAGACCATCTCCAAGGCAAGCTTTCCCAGATGAATGTGCCTGATCCCATCTGCCGGTGGATCACTGACTTTCTGACGGAAAGGGAGCAGCATGTGAGGCTGGGAAAGAATGTCTCGGACTCCCGGACCATCAGCACCGGCTCCCCTCAGGGCTGTGTTCTTTCTCCTCTGCTCTTCTCCCTGTACACTAACTGCTGCACCTCCACCCACCAGTCTGTCAAGCTAATCAAGTTTGCAGATGACACCACCGTTATTGGACTCATTTCGGACGGGGATGAGTCTGTTAGGATGCCTGCAGTGCCACCTTCGCCCGGTCCGGCCTCGGCCATGACTTCGGCCACGGCTTCGCCCGGTCCGGCCTCGGCCACGCCGACGCTTGGTCCTGCCTTGGCCACGCCGGCGTCCGGACCACATCCTGCGCCTCTACAGCGCCGGCCTCCTTCCAGGCCTCTGACTGCTCGGCCTGCTCGTCCTGCACGTGCTGTCTGGCCTGCTCGTCCCTTTCTGGCCACTTTCCAGGCCGATGACTGGACGTCATTGCCGTCGTGAGACGGCCCCCTTCCAAGCCGATGATTATGCATCCTCACCATCGTGGCCGGCCTCCTGACCTGCTCCGTCGCCGCCGGTGCCTCCCGCCCGGCCGGCCTCCTGAACTTTTTTCTGGACTCTTGGGTCATCGGCCTCCCGGGCCGCCCCTGAACTTTGTGTGAACTGTTTTTCCTGGCTGCCTGCGCCTGTCGTGAGCCTGTGTTTTCTTATGTTGCTTTCTTGTTTGGGTTTCGAGCCCTCCATCCTGTTTGCACCGCCCACCCTGGTTGGGTTGTTTTTTTTTGTTTTTCTGGCTCCTTGTTTGGTTTGTTTTTGGGTTTATTATATTATTTATAATTTCTAGTCTTTGGGTTTTCGTTAGAGTCATGTCTTATGGTTTGTCTCTGTGTTCTATAGTTGCTCTGTCTCCCCTGTCGGCTGTATCCCCTTGTTAAGTTCGCGTCTCTGTGTTATGTTTCCAGTTTTACTTTGAAAGTCCGTGTTTCATGTTAGTGTATCTGGTTTTGCTTTCCTTGTCTCGTTAGTCCTGATTTGCCCCAGCTGTGTTTCCCTCCTGTTGCCCATTCCCTGATTGCTCCCTCTATGTATTTAAGCCCTGTGTTTCAGTTTGTTGTTGTCGCGATCTACCGTTTACTATGCTGTGTGTTCTGTCTGCTTGCCTGAGTTTATTTGGAGTCTCAGTTTTGTTACCTTTTTTGAGTTCAGCATTAAAGCTGTTTTGAGTTCACCTTTTTGCCTCTGAGCGTCTGCACTATGGGTCCACCATTCCTGCCTGCACACAGCCTACACCTAACAGAGTCTGCCTACAGGAGGGAGGTTGAACGTCTGGTGTCCTGGTGCAGCCACAACAACCTGGTGCTGAACCCCCAGAAGACAGTGGAGATTATTGTGGACTTCAGGAAGCACACAGCCCTACCCCCCCCCCCCCCATCATCCTGACTGACACCCCCATCACCTTTGTGGACTCATTCCGCTTCCTGGGTACCACCATCACCCAGGACCTGAAGTGGGAGCCCACCATCACCTCCGTCATAAAGAAAGCCCAGCAGAGGATGTACTTCCTGAGGCAGCTGAAGAAATTCAACCTGCCAACACGGACGATGATGCAATTCTACACTGCAATCATCGAGTCCATCCTCACCTCCTCCATCACTGTGTGGTACGCTGGAGCCACTATCAGGGACAAACAGAGACTACAGCGTGTTGTGCGCTCTGCTGAGAAGGTGATTGGCTGCGGTCTCCCATCTCTGCAGGACCTGTACACCTCCAGGACACTGGAGCGTGCAGCTCGGATCACAGCTGACCCTTCTCACCCTGGACACAGACTGTTCGACCTGCTCCCCTCAGGCAGGAGGCTCCGGTCCATTCGCACCAGAACCTCTCGCCATAAGAACAGTTTCTTCCCTCTGCTGTTGGACTCATGAACAATAACCATATGACTGTTCCCACCACTAACACGTGACCCTACACTGTGTTCACTGCATCATTCCATGTTTGGCACTGATCACCACCTGCACTCATGTATATATCTATCTACTTAGCACTTTTAATTTTTATTTATTTTTATGTTTATTTAAGCGTTATATGACAGTATGTTTGCACTAAGTACTGCAGCAATTTCCTAAGGTTGTAAACCTGCTCAACATTTGGCAATAAAACCCTTTCTGATTCTGATTCTGATAAATATGAGCGTGGTGAAAGTTGGGCAGCACGTAACGGTTCCAGAGACCATTTATAGTGATAATGGTCCATATTATGTAAATAAAGTGATTGGATTAATGGCACAGCATCTAGGGATAACACTAAAACATCATTGTTCATATCACCCACAAAGTGCAGGGTTGGTAGAGAGAACTAATGTGATAGTAAAGCTAAGACTTAGGAAGTCAATGGAAGAGACAGGCAGGACATGGGTAGACTGTATAGAATTAGTCAAGTTGTACATGAGGATTTCTCCAACAGAGAACAGTCTGACACCCTTTGAGATTATATATGGTAGACCATTTATAGTTCCAGTATTCTGTAGTGATAATAGAAAAGCAGAAGAGGAGAACACATTAGCAGATTGGATGCTTAAAATTTTTAAAAGTAAAAAAGTCATGAGAAACAAATGATCTGCCAGATGATTCTGTTTCTCCACAGGAGCAGAGCCTGAAGTCTGGAGATTGGGTGCTGATAAAGGCCATAAAGAGGAAGTGTTGGTCCACTATGAGGTGCTGCTGACAACGCCCACAGCAGTGAAGATTGTTGAGAGGCCCATTTGGATGCATCAAGCGCACTGCGAGAAGAGGAATGGAAGGTTGATTCGCCAGTAGCTGGGAAGGTGAATTGCTCTGGTACGACAGACCTGCTAGCCTGACCCCAAGTATCTGACCCGCTGTCGGACATAATACTGCTAAACAAACTGGAAGCAGGCCAGTTACCCATGAGTATGAAAGGCAATGGGTCAGTCCAACTTGGGGATTTGTGCAATTTGCACAAATTGCCATGGAATTTGTGCAATTTGTGCAATTTGTGCTATTCTTTTGCTCTCTGCAAGAAGGGATGTAAACAGAGAAGCCTTTTGCTTACATTTACATCACCTACACTTCTCTAAGCTGGTTGAGGTTTTGAGCCATGGGTGGACATGACTCAAAAAGGGGGGGAGAAGATCATAAACAACTTGATCCAATTTCCTTTTAAAAAAACTTTTTCTGCAGTGACAACAGGAAAGGAGAGGAGTTGTAAATGCAGATGATTCACCAGTTGACTCTAACCCCCACAGGATGCCTACAGTGAGAAGAGGGGTCATAAAGAGGAGTGTTGACCAAGCTACAGCTTTGAAGTTAGCTGAAAGCCACATGGACAAACAATAAAAATCAACCTTTGTATGCCTATGTTTGCAAACATTTGGACTCTGATCATATGGACAATGATGGAAATACCTGGAAGAGACGTTTATGAAGCTCTGCAGAACTGAACTACTCTGCAGGGAGGGGTGTTATTTACACACCAGGAGGAGATGCACCACAAAGTTTTATTGTAGTGACATATGATTTTGAGAATCTTGATTCTTGTTTGACTTTTGACATTCATTTGTTTACTTGCAGGATCTAGTTTACTGTATATGAGATGAATGAGAAATAGGATGATTGCTAAGCACGTTTTAGAACATGTATTAACTGTGAACTTTTGCTGAAATAGGGGGTGAATGACGTGAGGAGCTGTGTGGGAATGAAATCGACACTGACACTGTCAAAAACAAGGGTGGATAAGTTGAAATTTAAGTACATAATGACAAAAAGGGACGAATGTTGGAGTCAAATTGTTAAATGTTGTCATTGTGTTTCTTAAATTTTGTAAAGTCTTAGTTCAAGCAGCATGATCAAAGACATTCTGTCATGTCGGCTGTGTGCAGGCAGGCAGAGAGGAAGGACCCAAGATGCAGGACTCACGGAAGCGAAAGTGAATTCCAAACAAACAGCTTTATTGCAGGAGTTACCAAACAGAAAACTAACTATACTTAAAAACAACTAGACTGGTATAACGGCAAACAGAACACACAGGGAGTGAGGGCAGAAGACGTTAACGATGCGACAGCGAGCACAGGAAAACACAGGGCTTAAATACACTGAGGCAGTAATCAAGGGATGAGAGACAGGAGGGAAACACACCTGGGGAAAATCACAACTGACGAGGCAGGGAAATGTAATCTGAACATACTCACGTAAGACAAGGACCTTCAGAATAAAACAGGAAACTAACAGACACAGGACCAGACAAGACACCATGGGCAGAGAAGACTAAGCAAAAGCAAAACTAAACATGAGGGCAAGATAACAAAACCTAAACCAGAAATAATAATAATCATCATCATCATCATCATCATCATCAGATAGCTACAGAATCAGAACATAATTATAATCAAAACAGTATCACAAACAAACAGCATATAACTAATAATCCCAAGAAAACCATACACCTAAGAATTAATCCCTCACCAAGAATAAGACATATTTATAATCACAATCAAAGCACCAGAGGATAAGGAACAATCCATAATGCAGAAAATAAACTAAAACATAAGAAACTCAAAATGCTGGGTCGAACCGACCCAGGACCGTGACACATTCCTTTGTCTCTGACCACCTCTCCAGCCAATCTGGTGCTGGGGGAGGATGAAGTGTTTTATTATAGGCACATCCTATCGGAAAGATCTGTTTCTTGTGTGGTAAGCTTCCTGCTTTTATGAACCTTTTGGTGAGCAGGAATCACACAACCACACCCAAACAAACACAAACACAAACACACACACATTCTTACATACTCACATATACACAAACACAGAGATTCTCGCACATGCTTACACGTGCACACACATACACACACACATAGTGCCTTGTCTTTTAGAACCATAGGGGGGTTTTACGAGGGAGGTGCTTGTGTAAACTATTGTGCTGTGTAAACTGTAACTGAATAAAAGGCTACGAGGAGGGCTGCTCTTTGAAGGAGTTGGTTGGAGACAGGTGAGGAGCATTGAGCTCCAAGAGCCTGGTTCTGACCAGCCTTCCCCTTGCTAGCAAGTAAAAGACCGGTTCGAAATGTTTGTCTTGGTTTTGTCCTCAGCAGATCAGTCTCTAAACTGGCAGAGAGCCTGTGGAAGCGCAGACCCAACATAGAGGGAAAGGAGGTGGACTCTCAGTATGTACAAATACCTTGGGCTGTGGGTGGACAGCAAACTGGACTGGTCATACAGCATGCAGCACCTATAAAGACAGCCAAAGCAGACTGTATTTCCTTAGGAGACTGAGGTCTCTCAACATCTCTACAGGAAGCTACTGAGGATGTTTTACGGTGGTTGCTGGAGTACTGAATTTATATGTGGTGTGTTGAGGGAGGAGCACAGCAAAGAAGGACTCTTCCAGGCTGGAAAAACTAATCAGGAAGGCTGGCTCTGTGGTCAGCGTGAAGCTGGACACTCTGGTAACAGTGGCAGAGAAGAAAATGTTAAAGAAACTGCTGGACATTAAGGACAGTGCTGGGCATTCTCTGCATATGGTCATAAACAACCAGAGGAGTCTGCTCAGCAACAGGTTGCTTTTCACAAAGTTTAGGACCAACAGACTTAAAAACTCCTTTGTCCCACATGCCATCAAACTGTTTAACTCCTCGCTGGAGTGGAGGAGGAGGGAAACAGGAGGACAAAGGAGGGCGGGGACAAATAAGCTGTAGTGTTTGTCAGTGTCCAATAGGTCTTTGGCTCTATTTGCTAATGCAAATTTCTGTTGGTGTTCAGCTGCTGTAAACTGAATTTTCCAGAGGAAAATTGGTGTAAATGTCCTGCTAATCTGTCTGATCTGCTCATTCAAGTGATAAAGTGAGTGCTTTTCACTCAAAGTGAAAAGAAAACCTATCAGCTGATTTTCACAAACAGCTCCCAGAAACACAGCTTCATCAAGTTCCAGACCCCAGCTATGCAGAGTGTTTAAAGCCCTGTATCCATCTCAGCCTGGTGCCCTCGAGATATCACCAGGTAGGTACAAATGGGACAATTCTTGCAACTTTTTCTGCAGTTTTTTTAAAACCTCCAAGAATCCTTGGAATTGTCCCTGAATAAAGGAAAGAGAAGAAGAGCAGTAACTGAACACAATTAAATATATATTGTTTATGACACTGAAAAGGCCAACATAACTATAACCATGTAGGTAAATATGGTGTTTTTTTAAAAAAAAACATTAAAAGAAGATGAAATGTGTTTCTATCATACCTCGTTCATTGGGATTTCAACATTACGCTTCTCATGGTCCAAGAATACTTGTAGTCCATGATTCTTGAACACGAGGTCTGACTCTTTAGAGAAGAGGACAGCATAGGCAACATGCAGCTGATCCCCAGATGCTGTGATGATGTTTGTTGCGGTGAACATGATAGCAGCTGCTGTGCCTGATGCAGGGACATTCATTCACAGTAACACACAGAGTCATTAATGTACAACAGCACAGACTGTACTTCATCTTAAAGTTAGCACTACATTTAACACTTTTACCTTCCTGAACCTTCAACCCTGGTTCATCAGACAGGTACAGGTGGGTGTTGTTTCTTTTTAACTCAATTGTGTAGGAACTTGTTATGCATCAGTTTTCAACCTTTAATCTCTCTCTACCTATAAGACCTTAATGAAAATTACTGAATGAGCAGAATGAGTTTAGAGACTTGAGAAATGTTGTTAAATTTTGACTCTTTCTATAAAACCATATTTTCTGACATAAACATTAGTCCTATGCAGTGCAATGTGTTACAGTAATATTTGTTGTGACATGATTCAGGAGATGTCCCTCTGGTTAAGATGGCGCCTTAGCTGAGGAGGAGCGATAATATCATAAATCATATATCAGAGTCATAATATGGTAAATGGTAAATGGCCTGTATTTGTATAGCGCTTCACTAGTCCCTAAGGACCCCAAAGCGCTTTACACATCCAGTCATCCACCCATTCACACACACATTCACACACTGGTGATGGCAAGCTACATTGTAACCACAGACACCCTGGGGCGCACTGACAGAGGCGATATATGTATATATATATCTATATCATATGTTATTTTTCTTTCTGGTAACCGTGCAGATTTACAAAACTTTAAAATGTTGAAATCACAAAAACTTTGAAAGGTCAAGCCAAGCCAAATGGCTTTATTGTCATTTCAATCATGCTCAGTGATACAACACGCAGTCAAACGAGTTAGCTTTCCTCCAAGACCGTGGTGCTACATATAAAAGACAATGAAAACAGGACTACATAAAATGCAAGTTGGTCCACAATTGAATGACTCCATAAAATATATTGAGTCTTTGGATGCGCTAATGAAGCTCTGAGGTGTGTTGGATTTCATCACTGTCAATAGAAACAAGTCATCTGACTGACAGAGAGACAGTCAAGACCTCAGGAGGACGGTTCATCCTCAACATTTAATCTTATTCACCTTGTTTTACTGAAGAAGCTCCTCGAGTGAGAGATGAAATGTTTTCATGAAAAGTAATGAAGTCTATTCGCTTTCTTTCCAAGCTCTTTAGAATAGACAGCTTATTGTAAGTAGCTTCTAAACAGCTTTCCATTGATAAATGTTTCTGTAGATTATTGTAGAAATGCATTAAAGCATCATATTCAAGCTAACAGGGGAAAGTGGCACATAAACTCTGACTATCTTGCACTGCCCTCTGCTGGGAGTGAGTGAAAACACTTACTGACATTTGGATCTTGAGTTTGGTGCCAAAACCACCATTAAACAGGGAACGTGTCCACAGAAGAAGAAGATCATTGATTAAGGGCACACTGACAACAATAACCTAGCATTACATTTTCAGCTTATAATTGGTCGCACAGCACAGGCAAGAATCAAGCGCACACAAGAGGAATATTATTACAAAACACATGAACACGGTCAAATTGTGCAACTTTGAATAAAGCCCTAATAAAATAAGGAAAACATTTTATGAAGTTGTGTTCTGGTTATTTTTACTATTGCATTTATATTTTTATTATTGCACAAAAGTACTCCAGCAACCACCGACTGGTAAAACATCCTCAGGAGCTTCCTGCAGATGTTAAAAGACCTCAGCCTCCTGAGGAAGTACAGTCGGCTTTGGGCTTTTTTATACAGGTGCTGTGTGTTGCATGACCAGTCCAGTTTGTTGTCCACCCACAGCCCGAGGTACTTGTATGTGGTGACCACCTCCACCTCCTCTCCCTCTATCTGAACTGGTAGTGGACCTGCTCTGGACCTCCCGAAGTCCACAACCAGTTCCTTGGTCTTTGAGGTGTTGAGTTGCAGGTGGTTTGTGTGACTCCATGTGACAAAGTTCCTCACCAGACTTCTGTATTCCTCTTCCTGATCATCCCAGATACACCCCATGATGGCTGTGTCGTCTGCAAACTTCTGAATATGGCATAATTCAGGGTTGTAGCAGAAGTCAGAGGTGTACAGGATGAAGAGAAGAGGGGACAGCACAGTTCCCTGTGGGGCTCCTGTGCTGCTGACCACAGTGTCAGACATGATGTCCTTCAGCCTGACGTACTGTGGTCTGTCAGTGAGGTAGTCGTAGATCCAAGCGACCAGTCAGGGGTCCACCTGCATCCTGTTCAGTTTTTCCTGAAGCAGACACGGCCGGATGGTATTAAAGGCACTTGAAAAGTCGAGAAACAGGATCCTGACTGTGCCTTTACCCTTGTCCATCCACGAGCAGTTAAAATAACAGAGGCTCGGCACCAGCAAGACGTTGAAGCTAACGGCACTGGATACAGTCATTGATTGGGCTTCTTGTTGTGTTTGGAAGCTTTCCTGTTGGCTTCAGCTGTTTGGAAACTAAACTTCTACATTCTGAACCTTCTTCAGCTCTGAACAGATGATGAAACACTGAATGATTTCAAGCACTTTGTCTAATAAACTTACATCTTTCATTCTTTATACAGGTTGGAGGACTGTGGTTTGTCAGAGATCAGCTGTGATTATCTGGCAGCAGCACTGAAGTCCAACCCCTCCCATCTGAGAGAGCTGGACCTGAGTAGTGTCTTTTCCCAGTGGTCGACTAACAACAACAACCTGCAGGATTCAGGAGTGAAGCATCTGTGTGGTTTCCTGGAGAGTCCAGGATGTGGACTTGAAACTCTGAGGTCAGTCAGCATGTTTTACTTGTGCTGAGATGAATATGATGTGAAAGTTGTGCTGACACTAAACTGCAGACATCAGGCTGATATTATACTGATCCACACTGAGGATCTTCATGGTAAAGTCTGTTTTCTTCTTCTCTGGTTTAGTCCATTGACTGTAGCAGAACAATGTTCACATTTCAAACAGTGATACTCAACGTATGGCCCGCGGCCCACACGTGGCCTGCCCACCTTTCCTAATTCAGAGAGAGTGGACCCTGATTAACTGTGTAGCTTCTTCCTCATGGTTCTAAGTATCAGACACAACAATGAATAATCCACAGCTGACTCTTTTTAGCAGGTCAAAGGTCACGGCACACAGCAATCTGTGAAACAGTTTGGAGCAGGAATTATTGCACATTTACAAACTGACACTGCTGCACGGCATGCTGGGTAATGCTAGCTGGTCAGGTATGGGTGTGCTAACGGCTGTGAGGCTCCGTGGCTGCAGAACACTGAAGAAGAAAAAAGAGGCGGAGATGAAGCAGAAGTTTAGCTCCAGAGAGGAGCTGTCACTGTGTGGGTGGAGCTGAGCCCCGCCCACACAGTGACAGTGAAGCAGGTGAAGAGTAATAAATAAAGACTTTAACAGCAGACAGGATTTGATAAGCTGATGTAGAAAGATGTAGAATGATGGTGGCAGCTACAGAAACAGGTCCATACAGACTGAAGCATGTCTCCTTTGCATCTTCCATATTTGACACTGAGAGTTTCCAGAAGAGCAAACATCAAACATGCCTCCAAACATGTGACGAGTCAGACTGACATCATTTCTACAGAGAACAGTGTGAGCTCTCAGCAGGTCACTTCAATAAGGACAAACAGTGCAGCAGGAATGATGAAACCCACTAACAGTCTGATATCCTGTGTTCCTGTTGTTCTACAGCATCATCGTTAATGCTGCTCCACCACCATCACTGCAGCTGACCAATCAGCTTCTGTCACATCATGTGACGCTCTGTGACTCAGACTGGAGAAATGCTAAATGGCTAACCTGAAGCTAACCTGAGAAACAGTCAAAGTACTGATGATTCCTACAAAGTGTGTGTGTTCAGTATGAGATGAGTTTGGTAGTACTGTGTGTGCACAGGTGGACTCCACAGGAGATCTCCTTTATGAAGAAACTGTGAAAAGTTTGTCCAACAGTGGGAAACATCTCAGTGATTATCTGTGAAGCAGAAGCTAAACATAATAATAGAAGAAAAGGAAAATAATGATCCAAATCCTGCTCTGAGTTTAAACATCACTATCAGACAGTAAAGGCTTCCAAAGACTGCTCACCTCTCACACTTAGTTAAAGATGCTCGTGCTGTCCATAGATCAGCTGACCTGGTGGGTCTCCATGATCAGCTTTGTTTATTGGAGATAAAGACTGAGCCTCCATTTATTTTTACTGAGCAGAAGATGATCATCAGTGACGCTGTCTTTAAAATACTCTTGTTTGAAATGTACGACTTTAATGTGAAACATTCAGAGTTTTTTCTCTTGTTGTGTTTGTTTGAAGCTGCTTCCTGTTGGCTTCAGCTGTTTGGAGTTTCCATTTTCTAAACTTCTACATTCTGAACCTTCTTCAGCTCTGAACAGATGATGAAACACTGAATGTGTTAGAGTTGTATTGTTTATTGCCATTTATGCTTAGAAATATTTACTCATATATGCTTAGAAGTATATAATCATTTGTAGATTGAAAGAATGTCTCATCCCAGGAGGCCTGTAACAACCCTGTGTAGCATGAAGAGGGGAGTGCGTTCACTCCTCTTCAGAGTGTTCTGGCATAGATCATACACCTCCTAGGAGAGGTCGTATCTTCTCTTGCTGATATATGGTATAGCAAACATACATATATCTGTTTGAGTCTAAGAGCCTTTTGTTCAGATGTACCGCTAGACTCCTGGCACCAGCTTTGGGGAGTCTTCCTGTGGTTACATCTTGACCCCATATACACACACACACAC
This sequence comes from Oreochromis grahami, assembly GCA_029532605.1. NCBI lineage: Eukaryota > Metazoa > Chordata > Actinopteri > Cichliformes > Cichlidae > Oreochromis > Oreochromis grahami. Next base: position 15,496 of record JAQSNX010008857.1, read on the forward strand.
ACACACACACTCAGGGTATTCTTTGTTCACATGCATACCTATATAAGATGTCGTATGTTAATGAACCTATGCATATTCATGAAACCACAATAAAAGAGCAGTGTTACGGGAGAGCGGACGAGAGCAACTGGGGTCAAGCGAAGGAACGGCGCCTGTCCAGTTCTCTCCCGTGCACGTGAAACATAAAGAATGTTGCCTACTCGTGTCTTGCTTGTTGTGTGATTACATTGCCTTCAACGTTCCAGCGAATAGGTTCAAGCTACAAACCTATCAGAATGATTTCAAGCACTTTGTCTAATAAACTTACATCTTTCATTCTTTATACAGGTTGAAGGACTGTGGTTTGTCAGAGATCAGCTGTGATTATCTGGCAGCAGCGCTGAAGTCCAACCCCTCCCATCTGAGAGAGCTGGACCTGAGTAGTGACTCCGATTATTTCTCGACTAACAACAACAACCTGCAGGATTCAGGAGTGAAGCATCTGTGTGGTTTCCTGGAGATTCCAGGATGTAAACTTGAAACTCTGAGGTCAGTCAGCATGTTTTAGTTGTGCTGAGATGAATATGATGTGAAAGTTGTGCTGACACTAAACTGCAGACATCAGGCTGATATTATACTGATCCACACTGAGGATCTTCATGGTAAAGTCTGTTTTCTTCTTCTCTGGTTTAGTCCATTGACTGTAGCAGAACAATGTTCACATTTCAAACAGTGATACTCAACGTATGGCCCGCGGCCCACACGCGGCCTGCCCACCTTTCCTAATTCAGAGAGAGGGGACCCTGATTAACTGTGTAGCTTCTTCCTCATGGTTCTAAGTATCAGACACAACAATGAATAATCCACAGCTGACTCTCTTTAGCAGGTCAAAGGTCACGACACACAGCAGACAGTCAGAAATATTATAATTCTGATCATTTATCAGTTGTGACACTGTGAGACTTGATCAGAGGTGTGATCATCACAGCAGAGGCCTTTGTGTCAAAGTCACTGAAGATCAAATAGAAACACATGAAGCAGATTTTCCTCTTCTGGCTTTTTATAGCAGATAACCTTCAAAATCTTCTGCAGTCGATCAAAAACTGAAGAAAACCATGAATCAACATGTGAACATGACCTGATGCTGCTGAAGTGAAGCAAAGTTACAGAGGTTTGATTTAGGGATGGACCGATCAGATATACAGTATCGGTCTGATCCTGACCTAAATTACTGGATCGGATATCAGGGAGAAATAAAAACTGTAATCTGATCCATTAAATATCACCAAAGCTGTCACGATCCTGGGTCTTTTGACCCAGCGTTTTGAGTTTTAGTTTATGTTTAAGCCCTTCAGGTTTTCTAAGTTCATTTTTTATCATGCCTAGGTTGTTATAGTTCTTTGCTATTAGATTCCCCTTGTGTCTTCCACCCATGTTAAGTCTCCCTAGCCCTTCATGTGTTTCATGTCTGTGTCTTACGTTGTCAGGTTCTGGTTGTCATGTCTGCGTCTCATGTTTCCTGTTTTATTTTGAAGAGATCTTGTGTTCCTGTGTTCATTGTGTTTAGTTTTACTTTTCCACTGTGAGGTTGTTATGTTCATGTGTTTCAGCTGTTCCCCCGTGTGTGTTTCCACTTCCCCTAATCACCTCTTGTGTATTTAAGTCCTCTGTTTTCTGTGTGTCATTGTCAGGTCGTCTGTTGTCCATGCCATGTTTTCCCATGCCATGCCTCGCCTCAAAGTTTCTCGTCTAGGTTTTTCTTATTGTTTGTTTAGATTTCCCAGTTTAGGCTTGTGTTAAGTTTGCTTCAGTTTGCCCTGCCTTTTGTTTGTATCTTTTACCGGCCACATTAAACGGCTCGCCTTTTGTTAACATTCACGCTTTGCTCCCTGTTCTTTGGAGTCTGCTTTTTGGGTCCTTTCTCGTAACACATGCAGTCGGCCTCCAGCCAGACTGTGACAAAAGCACCTCACAAACCTGCGACTTAGTGTAACCAGGGTAGTGACCTCAGCACGTGGGAGCAGTACGTGTCACATGATAGAGCGGCTGTGGTGTGCCAGATGTTGGCAGTGTGGAGTTACTTCACACTGAAAGCATCTGGAGCCTCGCTACGTGCTGCCAAAGCGGCCTCTCCGAGCAAGCTGTCCCAGAGAAGTAAAGCTAGTGTGTAAGTTCATCTGTGAATCTTGGTAAAGCATTCCTACGTTAAGCTTAACAGCTGATATATGGAGCTCAGACGTCTGTGTGCTGTCATTGCTAAGTCTGACCGAACGATGGACAGACTCAAGTTTGACTTTGAAACAAACTGTGTTGTTAAACAGTTTCATGGTTCAAAGCAAAACAATGAAAAACATTTACGTTTGTATAGAAATGAAACAAATTGATTGTGAGGTTAAATGTGATAGAAACAGCTCACACTGACATCCATCCTGTTTAAACATGAGTGTCATGAAGCCTGTTTGCATTTATTTGCACTGCTTTCCACTCTGGATCTTCTTTCTGTTCAGCTGTGAGTATAAAACGCTCCATTCTACAACCTGTTTGTTTTAGTTGTTCAATAGAAACATTATTTTGTGCTGATGTTGCACTTCTTTTTTTCACAACCAAAGAGTTTTTGAAAGGTGGATAAAACTGCATTTAAATGACTTTTTGAATATTACTTTAAATACAAAGTTCAGTAAAGTCTAATGTTTTGGGGCAGTGTGTTTTTGCAAACAGGTATAACAGAACAGCTTTAGTGTTTAGAGTTTTAAAACTTGAGTATGAACTTATACAAAATGCAGCAAGATATTAAAAAAAAGTTTGATTATAAAATCGAGTATATGAGATTCATATCGATGTCGGACATAAAAAGTGTCATCGTTCCATCTCTGCTTTTATTACAGACACAGCTCATTGTTTTCCAATTTGGTATCATTTTAAAAAGTTTACATTTCTTCAGTGTTGAACAGCAGACATTAGATTTTCCTGTCAGAGGTCATTTTTGAAAAAATGAGGTGCGTAATATTCAAGAGAATAATGCAGAAAACAGAGATTTGAGATGTGAACCTATTCTTGGAGGACACTGAGAGCGAGAGAGCTGTGCAGGCAGTAACAGCCAAAGTCAGAGAGAATTAATTTATTTATCAAACGTGAAGCAGAGTTTGGATCTTCTTTTGCTGCTGGTTCACTCAGTTTTGGTTGGAGACAGATGAAACCTGCAGCTTCAGGATCTGTGAGCTGTCCACTTTCAGCCCCGACGGCGTGTCCGTGTACGTGCCGTCGAGTGAACGATCCACGCTCTGTGTTTCCATCTTTGTGTGTTTAGCTGCTCTCATTTATTGTTTTAGCTGTTTGGTGCTTGTTGAAATAGTTTGTGAGCTTTAACCTGAGATTCTGAAGTTTGATTGGAATTTGCAATAAAGGATCCACAGAGTTTGGTGACAATAATGACAGTAGATGTTTGTGTGAGTGCTGGAAGCAAATTAGTGTGTGATGTTCTTTCAGTGTTGCACTTTGTAGACGCTCCCTGAGCACTGGTCTCACAGCCAGCTGCACATAGAGACCAGTGTTGTTAGTCCAGGTCAGAAGATGACTTGTTGGAATGAAAATGAGCTTGTAGTTTGTCTGCTTTAATCATGTGACTGGAAAAAGGTGTTGGACTTCAAATATGTCCATTTCTTTCACACTTCACCTTTAAAAGTGAAGCCATGTGGTTCCTGGAAGGAAAACCACGACTTTTTCAAGTCTTTGTCCTGTTTTTATGAGAAATGTACGACTTTAATGTGAAACATTCAGAGTTTTTTCTCTTGTTGTGTTTGTTTGAAGCTGCTTCCTGTTGGCTTCAGCTGTTTGGAGTTTCCATTTTCTAAATCAGCATACCTTATTAATCCTTTGGGAAATTATGTGGGTTACAGTTGCTCCAGTACAGTAACATTTTCAAAAACAAACTAGACTATTTATCAATAAAATATGTTAAGATATGAGGAATAGCACAATATATACAACTCACCAAGTAATAAATATTCAGAGTTGACAGATGTGATTATAAATAAGTATCAAGTATATTGTCAAGAATATTACAGAGTAAAACAGAGTGTGTGCAAAAAGGGTGTAACTATTGCAGTGTTTACAGTGTGTTAGATGGAGGAGTTGTACAGGGAGACGGCCACAGGCAGAAATTATTTCCTGTGTCGTTCCGAGCTGCTTTTTGGTAATCTCAGTCTCTCACTGAACGTGCTCCTGTGAGTAACCTCAAACAATAGAGACAACTCTGGCCCTTCCTGTAAAATGCTGTGGTGTTTTTAAGCCAGTCCAGTTTATTGTCTATGTTTACTCCAAGGTATTTATAGTCATCCACAATGTCCACATTGACCCTGTGGATTGAAACAGGGGTTAAGGGTTTCCTGGTCTTCCTAAAATACAGAATCAACTCCTTGGTCTTTGTTAGGTCTGTGCTTGCAGGCCCCGCTGGTTCAGAGACTCATCACCATGAACAAAGCAAGACAAACAGCGGCGATCGATCCATTTCAACTTGCAAGGGAAGCCTGGTCGACTCTTGGACCTGAAACCTTCTCACCTTATCCCAGACACTTCAAAGAACCCTTTGAAGCCTTTTTATTCTGTGAACACAAGCACCACCCATTGTAACACCCATATGGTCATAAAGGTTAAAGGCACTGTGCGTGTGTGCATGCACATGCGAGCGTGTGTGTGTGACTTCCTGGTTACAACCATTTTAACAACATCCCTGGTCATGAAAAGGGTCATCTCACCCCACCCCTGTATACGGTTTAACCCCTTTAACAGTCCACCATATACAAACACAGGTGAACCCATAAATGGCAGGAAGCAAACATTCCTTACCAAATAAGGAAACCAGAACCTTACATAGAATGTCTGCAGTTAAACACTATAACCTCCTCCACCATTCTACGTGTAGGGGAGGAGAATAGAAACAGAAGAATGTCTCTGTTCATGCAGTTTAAACAAGGTCCACAACTTAAAGCGCAATAATGACAACATTTAACAATTCACTCTAACAGTCTTTGCCACGTTGAGCTGCAGATGATTCTGCTCACACCACATGGCAAAGGAGTCGCCCGGTACTCTGACTCATCACCCCTGCTGATGCATCCAACCACCGCAGAGTCATCAGAAAATTTCTGAAGATGGAGGTCTCTGTGCAGTGGCTGAAGTCTGTGGTGTAGAGGGTGAAAAGGAAGGGGGAGAGGACGGTCCCTTGTGGTGCCCCTGTGTTGCTGATTACCTTGTCAGACACACAATGTGGAAGATGCACATATTGTGGTCTTCCTGTCAGGTAATCAGCAATCCAGGACACCAGAGAAGCATCCAGAAGCATCACTGAGTGTTTCCCAGTCGGTCACCTCGAAACAGCCCTGTATTTCCGCTAAGGCCTCCTTTGACCACCGCCTAATGCTTCTGTCCTACCAAGTGGGGGGAGGGAGGAGGAGTTGTATGCATCCTTGACATTAGCATACAGTAGGTCTAAAATTTTCTCTCCCCTGGTGGGACGGTCCACATATTATCTGAATGTTGTTAGTGTATTGTCCAGTGATACATGGTTGAAGTCACCCGAGATCACAATAAAGGCACTCGGGTGCTGAGACTGTAACCGGGCTATGGCAGAGTGGATACTGTCAC
>JAQSNX010008858.1:0-25810 GCA_029532605.1 Oreochromis grahami
ATCTGAGGCGAGCTGGGGAGGTCAAAAAGGACATGTCGGTACATCTCCAGCCTGAGGGACAGGACATTACTGTGCCAACACAGAACAAAGAGAACACACAAAACAGTACTACCAGGTCAGGACGGGTAGTACAACAACCTGGATATCTGAAGGACTATGTATGCAATTAAGGGTAATCTGTGAGGTATATGTTGTGATTTGTTTACTGGTCTGAGGAAAGACAAAAGAGAAAAAAAAAAAAAAAAAAACCCATCTGTGACAATATTTTGAGTTATATGTTGTGATTTGTTTACTGGTTAGAGAACAGAACAAAACAGCTGTGATAATATTCTGAGTTATGGCCTTGTGATCTGTTTACTTGTTTGAAAAAGAGAGAGAAAGAAAGAGAAACGAAATGGAAAAAAAATGAATAAAAGTGATAATAAAAAAAAAAAGAAAGAAAAAAAAGCTAAAAATGTAAGTGGAAGGAAGAAATTTTTATTTTTGAAGAAATATATTCAACAAAGAAAATGTCATGTCTAAGTTTTGTCCCAGTTGCAAACTGAGTCTCAACTTATGAATAGTTCATTGTCTTTGTAAAAGAAAAGGGATGTAGCAAAGGGGAATTGCATTTACCTGTGTGTTCCGCCCGGAGTTTAGAGAGTGTAACACCGGAAGGTGAGAAGTAGAGACTCCTGACTGTTCATTAAGAGTTAATAAAAGTTTACCTCGGAGGAGGGAAAGTTCAACCGAGCATCTTGTGGAGTTTATGGAGAGAACAAGATGAAACAACAGTATGTTTCGCAAGTGCCGCAGCAATCTCCTAATATTGTAAATCTGCTCAACATCTTTCTGATTCTGATTTCTGATTCTGATTATAATGCAGAGGCACTTGGACTAACTCTGAAGTCTGTGTATGACGAGTCGTCCACAGAAAGTAAGATCATTAATGTGATGGTAAATCAACAGGACGCTTCAGTCAGAGCTGAGTGGTCATCAAACAACCACCAGTTACTTATAGAAAAAAACATTAATTATTAATTAATAATTAATTAATTGCTAATTTGAGAACATAATGTGTTTATGTTGAAATAAAACAAATTCACATGGATATAACCAAAGCATCATGGTGGTGCAGTGGTGAGCACTGTCACCTCACTTTCCTGGTGTCTCTGTGCGGCTTTTGCGTTTTCTCTTTGTGGCTATGGGATTTCTTCTGCAATTTTGATTAATCAGTATTTCTAAATTGGTCCTAGTTGAAGATGCTAATTAGATACTGAATGGAGACCTAGATGAATAAGTGGAAAAAAGTTGGATTTGGCTTGTAGTGTAAAGGACTTTAAGTGGTTAATGAGACAAGCTCTATGTAAATTTCAGTCCATTCTATACAACTTAAAGAAAGTGGAAAATTTAATGATCGAGATGGAGCCAAAAAATAATTTAAAAAAAAAAAAAAAGGCCAGACATTAGAGTAAGAAGGTTAAAGTTTAGCCAGAAGACAAACCAGATTTTTAGGAACCTGAGAAGGGCCAAAATGACAACATCCAAAATCCAGAATGGATAATAAGTATTGTAAGGTAGGGCTCTGAGAGCTTTATTAATTTCTCCCTTGTCCATGACATAAAGATCATTTGTTACTTTTAATGACTTTAAGAGTCTGCCTCAACTTACTGAATGGGCTATAACTAGGAACCAGTAAATTCAGATCTTCGGTTATCTAAGTCATGCAATGACCACAGGTATGCAGATATGTTTTCAGTTAGATGTCATTAGAGGTCCTCTCATTTGGTGGTTTTGTTCTCACCTCATTCTGGAGGTGAGAACCGAGCCCTTCAAACCTCAGGCCTCCAGCTTTAAGTGAAATAAAAGAATCTTATTACAGCAAAACAAAATCAGAAACTACGATTAGCATGTGTGATGTTTTGTTTTACACTCTGTGTCATGTTTCCTGTATGTCGAATGTGTCTGTGCCTCTTACTGTTGGCTGTGTGATGAACTGTTATAGCTGTTATATTAAACAAAAAAGGGAACCTAAATTTTCTTGTAGCCACACAAAGATTAGTTAAGATTAGTTAGAAACATAGAAAACTACAGATGGGATCAATTATTTCTAATATGAGACCTCAGCCTCCTTTTCCTTCTTACTTCCCCATGACTGAAATCACAATGGAAATCTTTGTGTGCACGGCAGGGATAAATGATTTTATACAACATATTGTTGTTTTCTACATGTTGTATACGTTAACATGTAGAAAACTACACCAATTTCAGGCACCCAGATGGGATTAAACATTTTCTGATATAAGACCTCAGGCTCCTTTTCCTTCCAACTTTCACATGACTGAAATCACAATGGAAACCTTTGCGTGCACAGCAGGGATAAATGTATGGGTCAATTTTTTTTTAAATTAAGGTCTGGTTACAGATACAAAGCAGAAAACTATGTGTATAACTCTGTGCTCAAGTGCCCTCGCTTGTGTGTGAGTTTCAGCTTGCAAGTACTAATTTTGACCAGTTTTTTCTTCCTATCATCAATCACAAGTTTAAAAATCCAATCAGAGAACAGATGGGTTTGGCTGTCAGAGTGGCGCTTTACTGAACTTCAGGTCTTGGAAGGGTAATACATTTTAAAGATGGAGGACGACGACAGCACTTCTTTGGGACAGTGTGAGTCACGGGCAGTGACTATAGAAAACAAGAACTGAAAAAGTGTAAAAGTAGAACTTCAGATGTTGAAGTGTGTAAGGACAAGGAATGCTCAGCTTTTTGCAGATTTCAGGGATTTCAGATTTCTTCTGGACCCAGGAAACCCATACTGGTCCTGATAGTCTCCCTCACTAGTTTTCTCCGAGGGTGATTGTTGCTGTTGATGTGGACTATTATTAAATGAAAACAACATTAAACGTCTACAAAACCTGCTGCTGCTGTTTTTATCTAAAGTTTCCATGTTACCAGGCTGAGGAGGGCTCTGAGTGTAATGGATCTAAAACTTTTTACATCTTCAGTTTCATGTCATCCTCAGTCTTATGTTAAAAACTCAAAGGACAACACCACATTTCTGATGTTAACAGTAACTCTGGGCCTCTGTGGAGTGAAAACTAAAGAGTGCTGAATCATTCAAACATACAGACTATCAGAGTCAAGTAACAAGTGTGTAGCATTGCTAACTAGCTAGCAACAAGCCTCTAACACAGTGCGTATGCTAACAGCTAATCTAGCAATTAACAATGATAAACCATGTGTCTTTTTCACAATAGTGACATTGTTGTATTTACTTTAATTTAACGAGTTGTCAGTTGCCGTAAACCCATCACCAGACAAACTGGAGCAGCCAGGCGACGTGAAGAGTGTAGGGGGGCCTATTTGCAGTTACGTCGAGCGGGTGTATTGGCGGAGTGTGACGCAGACAATCCACCCCAAGTCACTACTGCCCAGACTCTGGCTCCAGAAGTGTAAAAGGGCTGCTTCCACAAGCGGGAAAGTTTGGCTTCATTTGTGTCCAATGGAGGAAGTGCAGCCAGGTCGTCCCATCTATTTGTGCGAGTACTCCATGCCACCATGTAAAGCGCACAACGTAACCCTTTCAAAACGTACCGAAATTTAAAGGACCTAACTTGTATGAGCCTTTTGGGATATATATATATATATATGATCTGAAGCTCAGCAAAGTGCCACTCCCACATCCAAATACATCTATTCTCTGATCGGAATATTAAATTTATGATTGATATGACATTGGCCAATCAGCCAAAAGGAAGAAAAATCTGGCTGTACTTTTATTTCATACTTGTAAGTTGAACCTCACACACAAGTGAGAGAACTTGAGCGCAGAGTCTTTTGCTTTGTATTTATAAACAAATCTTAATTAAAAAAAAATTGTGACTTGTGTAATTGTTGTTTAGAAACACAAATCTTTTTCACACATATGAAAATTCTCATCTATTGATGCACAAATATAAAATGTTCAGATATTTTGGTTTACAAGGTTACAAAACTCAGTTCACAACTATGCAGTCTGATTTCTAGTACAAAATATTTATCACCACAATTTGAGGCCATATAAATGCATTAATACAACATATTTTGCAACAAAGAAATGACTGAAGAACAAACGAGTCCCTTCTGGTTGACTAGTGGTACAGGTTTTTTTTTCTTTGTTCTTTACTTGGTTCAGTTTAAGCGCATGTTTCCCACGAGCAGTTCAACATTAGTAAGGTATCCCATATATCAGGAAGTGACGTGGTGATGATATGAAAGATTAGTGATTCTTTTCTCAGTGCAGAAAGGGAAGTGAATTACCACTAGTTTAAAAAAAGATTTTGAAGAAGCGGGGCAGTTTATAAGCCCTCCTTATTTTTTCAGTGTTGTCTGTTGTCAGTGATGCTGACAAAGCTGTAAAATGTCTGAATGTCTGCAGAACTTTGCCCTGGTGTGAACTTTACAAGAGGAGACAGAAAGGTAAATGGAGACTGTAATCTTTTGTATTTGTGTTTGTATGAGAGAAAGGTTTTGTAAGAAAAATCTCTGAAAATCTTTTTATTCTGTTTGCTGCATTTTAGTTTAATGTGAATATAGTGAATTTATAAACTCACATTTTACCAGCAGCCATGAGTGTTCACACCACACTGGTCTGTAATCTAGTTTTGTGTTTTTGTTGCAGAGGCTGTTTCTCTGAAGTTAAGACCTCAAGTGTGATTTGCCACAGCAGAGCTGCCTGGTAGGTAAAGAGCAGTAATTAATAAACATGATAAATAATCAATAAACAGTATGATATATGAGTCCAATCAGCGTCTATCATGAGGCACAGAAGGATTCTGTAGCAAAAAGATGATCTCCACTCAGCAGAGCTTGGAAACAAAACTTAACTGAATTATTAAAAGTCGTCAAACCTTATTATAAACTTATTAGAAACATATTATAAACATAATGTGAATTTAACTGAATAAAAGTCTGAACTTTTTAAATGTCTCCTTCCCTTTCATGTCTCTCAGTTTGTTTTTATTATTGTGTTTGTTAATTGTTGAAAGAAAGATTTGAAGGGAAGATTTGCCTTTTTACTGCAGAGTTTTGCAAGAAGAAGTCAAAGTTACTAACAAATGAGGGAGCGGCTCTGAAGGATTGTTATCTCTTTGTGTGTATGTGTGTGTTTGTGCAATTTCTACTTCATACTCCGCAGGTGTATTGCTGATGAGGAAGTGCAATGTCTATTTTGAGCTTGCTTACCACCTGTTAGCTGAGGTAGTGGTCTGTGAGTCATTTAGAAAAATGAGCATATATGCTATTTAAAGGAAGCTAAGACATTTACTTTGGTTCTCACACAATAATAAAAAATACAAAAATAATTACAAATAAAAAAATTAATTCCCACAGGTCTTAAAGTAATACATACTCTAAATTACACAGAAAAATGCAAATAAGTTAATATAAAAATTGAAAAAGATAAAAACTAAAAGTGAATATAAGTACAAGAACATTAAAAGAGGGAGACAATGCAAAAATCTAGTTAAAAAACATAAAAACATAAAAGGTAGAGTTCACAAAACTCATTAATAGAAAAATCCTCATCCATGCCTCTGTAAGCGAAATATCCAGAATACCAATACCACCAAGATCAATTGGTCAGCTGGTTTATTTGTGAAGCTGTGATTGGTCCATTTGAAAAAAATTCCTGTTTCCTGTCTTTTACTTAAACACAAACTGTTTCACATCTTACAATGACTCTGATGAAGACCACAACCCGAAACGCGTTGCTAACTTAATAACTTCTTTCTCATTACTTTTAAGTGTTGCTGGAGTTTCTGCATTATTAGATTCATATCTTCTGTATGAATCTACAGACGTGAGGAACGTCTTGCTGTTTTGCCTATAAAAGGGACAACAAGAGGGGAGAATTTATTCAAGTCTTTCACTGAGCTCGCCAAATAAAAAGATCTACTTCAGATGTGTGACGAGCAGCATGGTGAGGTCATGTCGCTGGTCATTCGGGTGGTCAACTTTATTGTTGCACGAGCTCTAAATGATCGCCAGTTTAAAACAGTGCTGGATGAAGTTGGGAATATTTATCCTGGTCTTCTTCTGCACAGCAATGTGCGTTGGTTGTCAAGAGGGAAGGTGCTCAGCCGTTTCACAGCTTGTCTGAGTGAAATCCGGACTTTTCTTTAAATGGAAAACGTCGAGCAACCTGAGTTAGCTAACAATGAGTGGCTCCTGAAGTTCTACTATCTCGTGGACATGACTGAACGTCTGAACCAGCTCAATGTGAAAATGCAGGGTGTTGGAAATACAGTTTCATGCCTTTAACAAACAGTGTTTGCATTTGAAAACAAGGCTGAACTCTTCATCGCCGACATCTAAACAGGTCGTTTAATACACTTTTTAAGGATGCATAAACAGTCAGTGACCTTGCTCAACATCTTGATCTTCAGCAGCTAGCGGGCTTCACATCTTTTTTTTTTTTTTTTTTTTTTTAATACCTGTCCCGTTTGGTTCTTTTGCCATCAGAATTATTGTCTAAAGGCGAAGAAAGATGCCCAACGGATTTACTTTACCAAATGGACCATCCCAGCCTTGCCATAATGGTCCATTTGATTCACCTTTTATTGTTTATTTTATTTTCACTTGCTGAATACGGGACAGACTTAACTGGGGGAAAGAAAGGGGAGAAAGAAAGAGGGAAAGAAAAACAGCGGGGAAGAGGGACGGGGAAAAAGAGCAAAAAACCAAAAACCAACAGAATAAGCAGACAAAAAAATACATATATCGATCATCTGGATCACCTGTTGAGAAAGAAAGAGAAAGCAAGCAGAAGAAAACGAGAGTAATAAACAACATCACAATGATCTATGGGAATATGACAGTAAATACTAAATGTTAGACATTATTGTGCAGCGCGTAAGATCGACAGCACACAGTGTGCTTTGAGGTAAGAGCCAAAAAGGGTGTAGTTTGTGTGTGATCACCCGTGTGTACACCTGTGAGCATGAACGCGCTTGTTTTTAAAAGGTTCCTTCATGTAATGATCTGCTAGAGGGGTGGGGGGCCACTGCCCCGTCCTCCAGGGCATGACGCAGGTATGGAGGAGATCAAAACTCCAGACGTCCAGAGGCCCCCAGAACACAAGAGACCAAGGAAGACCAACAGAGGGGCAGCCGCGCCACTGTCCCAGAAAGAGCTGAGGAGAGTCCCAGATGAGGGGTCACTCAGCAGCCGCGGAGCAGAAGCCAGGGGGGTTGCAGTGACGTGCCCGTGAGCTCCGCCGGCAGCCAGCTGTGCCTGAGTGACCGAGCCCCGGGCCGAGAGGCCGAGGGCACCCCGCCTCCGAAGTGGCCCGAGCGAGCCCCAGGCTCCAGGCCCCGATAGGCAGCCGCCAAGGAGTGAGCCGGTGTGTACCTGGGCGCCCACCCCCCGGACACAGAGAACCACCAACGCACCGATGTCTGAGGGCGTCCACCACCGGCAGGGGAAGTGGTGGGGGGGAGATAGGCCCCCAAACCTTGGAGGGCCTGAGATGTCCCCAGAGAGGTGGCGTCTGATACCCAACCTGACATATAGACACAGACATACAGGCACACACAGATACAAACATCCATTCCCACCCTCATGCTCTCATAGGCAATTATTCCACAACCAACGCGGAGACAGACATAAAGAGACGCTGTACACACAATCACTCTCCCCAAGCGTACTCTAAGAACCGGGTCTGGGTACCCTTGCCCCTGGAGGGGGAAGCTGCACCCAGACCCAGGTGGTGTTACCCTTTTCCCTGCGGTGGGGAGAAGCAGACCGCCCCGACTCCACAGCAGCAGGGAGGCCCCACATTCCAGACCCCAGTCGGACGGCCAACTCCTCCTCCTAGCCCCCCTGCTCCAGCAGGCCGCAGAGAACGGGGGTGTGTGAAGACTCCAAACCTCCCTCCACCCGCTCATATGTAGTGTTGATGTATGTGTGTTCTAAGGTGCATTTAAAACCCAGGAGGGCATGGAGCTACCTGCCAGAGCAGCAGGTAAGCGCATAGCCCCTCCTGCTAGCCCTCAATGTCTACGTGTATTTAAAATTGAGAGGTGGGCAACGACGCCAGGGGTGAGGTGTACACCCTGATGGTAATTTGGATTTTGTGTGGCGTGCCCACCCCAAGATCCTATATGTATGTGTAATGAGAGTGTGAGTAATGTGAGTGTCTAAGTTGTGAGATAAAATTGAGGCAGAGGCAGCCAGAAGGGGACAGAGGGGGAGGGGGGGGGGGTGCCTCCCCTGCACCCTGGTGACACACCCCTACCCCAAGGCCCTGCATGTGTGGGTGACTGTGGTGGAGCGAGAAGAGGGAGGCAGCTGGAGATGGGGAGGGAAGGAAGGGAAGGTCAAGTGACCCCTCCCTGGGGCCAGCTCCCCCGCTGACCCCAGTAGGCACCCCCATACTCTGCAACCCGCCAGGGAAAGGGGGGCCCAGGCCCATCCGGACCGGGGCCCAGTGCAGCAGTGCCGCCCGGCCCCACAGAGCCCGGGACAGTCCACCTGACCCCACCACAGAGAAAACTACACCCACCCCATCATCCACTCATCTTCCAGACTACACAAGCTGAGATCTTCCTCCACCTCTCCTGTATCTCCCCCTCCTGCAGAGAGAGTTCCCGAAGAGAGGAAAGCTCCTGCAAGATGTGACAACCTCCCCCACCAGTTGAAGAGCCCCCCAGGTGGCTCGATGCACCGGCGGCACCCTGCGCCAGGACCGGGCCCCCATACACCCACCCGCCCACAACCCCAGCAACACACCAACCAGGACCCAGGCCCCTGAGGCCCGGCCAGGGCCCCAGCCCAGAGACAGAACGCCCCCAGAACCTCACGCCCATGGGCGTGAGCCTGGTAGCCTGGCTGCCCGTGGGTGGGTCCGGACCCACCCAGGGGCAGCCAGGCTACCAGGTCAGTAACCCATGTCCGTCAGCACAGCAGGCTTCACATCTTAACTTCTTGCAGTCATTCAGAGCTCGCCTTAGGGAATTTCGTGAGCGCACTCGTCTTTTTAAGTTCATCACTCCACACGAGTGTGCAGTGGACAGCGCCGACCTGAGTTACATCCCCGGTGTCTCCGTCAGAGATTTTGAGCTACAAGCTGCTGACCTGAAGGCCTCAGACATGTGGGTGAAAAAGTTCACAACCTTGCTTATTACAGATGTAATAAAATCAATTATTCTGACAGGAGGAGTCAGACTTTATATGGAGCCACCTCCCTCCCCAACAGGAAGTTGTTGTTTTTTTAGGCTGTAAAACAGAAAATTACAAGGAGTAAGGAAGCAATTGGAGTGAGCATCAAAGCTTAACTACATCTGTTTTCTGTGAAATATATAAAGAATTTAATCTAGAATAAAAATTTGGGATTAAATTCTAGAATAGAATTCTAGAATAAATAGCAAAGAAAACACACTTTGTTGTGTTTTGTGATTCATAGACTGTTGGATTAAGTCTGAAGTCAGGATCTTGAAGTTTCAGCATGATGAGCCGTCCGCAGAGCTTCATAGAAGGTAAGAACATTAATGTGGTGGTAAAACAACAGGAAGGTGACGGAGCTTCAGTCAGATCTGAGTGATCATCATCAGACTTTTGATTAAAGTTAAGATATTTGTGCTTGAATAGAACAACATTATATGTATACAACTTGTTTAATCATATGAATTATTTTAATCTTTTCATGAATCAGAAATATAAAGATTCAAAAGTAATTGATGAAGAAAGAGTGTTTACAAGTTCAGCAAAATGAAGCTGTGAAGAGCAAAAACAAAAACAGGAACTGACCAAAAGGATGTGTGACATGTTAACATGTTTTAACTCAAGTGTTTCCTGTGCAAAGCATCTTAATCATCTTTAATGTTCTTGTATTGACACTCAGCTACAGTTCAGTGTGCTGTAATAGTACTAAAGTATTGTAACATGAGAAACTGTTTAAAACTGTTGTAACTGATAAATACATATTTTTCTGAACTTTCACATTGTGTCTCCTCTAAATGTTCATCAGGTGAAGCTCCTGACTCTCAGCATGGAAATTCAAGCAGAGGGTCAAAGGTCACCACAGAGAGAGTGGCCCTGGTGGTTCTCTGTATCCTCCTGTCAGCTGCTCTCATCGTTATTTATCGTCTCTGTGAGTTTGTGTGGTTTTCTTTTTCTTTCTTAACTTAAAAAAATCAATGATCTGATTTTCTGTAAATCAAACGAGAAGCAAAACATTTACAGTGAAGGTGTAAAAGACTGCAGATTGCCCACATTGGCTCTGTTTTAATTGTGTTGCAGCAAATTACAGATGCGTCCAACTTGTAATAACTTTACTTGTTTTTTGAAAAATCTGTCTTAATTTACAAAATCTTTGTTTCTCTCATTTTTAAATCAGCAGTTGAAAACATGAGAACTAAAGAAACACTGAAAATGCTCACATTGCTCACATTGGTTACTGCTATAGTTTTAGGACTGTGACATAGCACAGTCTCTGTTATAGAGCGTACACTGTTCACTATTATAGTCTGCTCAGAGTGCTATCCTTCCAATACTGTGGATATATTCATAGGAATCTGTAGATCTGTTTACCAGATCAGTAGATCTGTATATATTTAGCACATCTGTATATTTGTTCATAGTCTGTATAGCAATATAGAAGATCTGTATGCTGTACAGATCATCTGTAAATCTGTATATCTGTACATATACAGATATACAGATGATATACATGTATACAACAGTACATCTGTACATTTGAATCCTAATCCTAAAATACAAAGCTACAAAAATCCTTTCAGTGTAAACAAACCTCACTGACTGACTGGTTTGTTTGTTCTTTTTTAATCAGCATTTGACAAAATTAGAGCTAACAAAGAGCTCGAAAACCTGAAACATCACAAAATGAAGTGTGAAAGTAATCTGACAGGTAAGCATATACAGCTGATTGTTTCTAACCATCCATCCATCCATCCATTCACTTCCGCTTATCCTTTCCAGGGTCGTGTTTCTAACCTTCAGTCTAAATCAAACTCATGACACACAGCTGAGTCGGTCTTTTTTATTCCATGTGAATGATTTTTGAAGTTTTTTTATTCAAACTTTAGACAAAAATAGATGATCAATGACTGATGACTGTTTTATTCTTTATCCTAACAGAGACTCTCTCTAAAAAAAAATCATGCAGCACGGTGCAGCCGACCTGTCCAGGACCTAAAGTAATAAGTAAGTTATGGATTTTGTCTTTGAGACACAAACTTCAAGCTAAATTCACACAAACATGAACAGTGATTTCTTCCACCTGACTGAAGTCGTTGCTGTAATCTCTTCAAAGATGATCCTTGCTATAAGTGTGAAGAAGGCTGGGAGCAACATGGAGGAAAGTGCTATTACTTCTCCATCAGTAAATCATCCTGGAAACAGAGCAGAGATGAATGTAGAGCTAAAGGAGGAGACCTGGTTAAGATAGAGAGCAGAGAGGAGCAGGTATGAAACACTGCTGCAGGTTCATGTTCTCACATGTTTTATTACATCTTTATGTTTCATCTTCTCAGCACAGAAAATTAAATTAAACAAGGTCATTTTCTTAATATTTTTCTGATCAGACTTTCCTGGAGAGAAGACTGGGAGATGTAATGACTGAAGCTGAGGACAAGTTCTGGATCGGACTGACAGACTCAGCAGTAGAGGGCAGATGGGTGTGGGCGGATGGATCACTACTGGATCTAAGGTTTGACTGTTGAGAAAATATATTTTTTCATTTCCAGAATTAAATTTGCCAGTTTTTACTGAAACACTTCTTTCTGTTCTTCATCACTTAGCTTGAAGTTTTGGTGGGGCAATGACCCAGACAATTGGAAAGGGCACAATGGTGAACATCCTGATGGAGAGGACTGTGCAAGGATGGGAGAAAAAGGTGGAGCTAATAATCTGAAGTGTTGGTTTGATGCATTTTGCTCAAATCCTCACAGAAGTATTTGTGAGAAAGCAGGAGTAAGGGGAAAGTTTAAGAAAGTATGTGACTGAAAAAAGTCTTAAAGTCTATCAAACACCAGAGCGGAGTGATGCATTTTTTGAAAGTAATGTCACAAACAGAAAAAATGAACATAATAAAAATTTTGCGAGTAATATTAAAAGGAGACACAGAGATTAGAAAAGTGCAGAAGTTGAAGACAATAACAATTGGGTCATATAAAGCAATCAGAGTCGTTTCACCTTTTCTGACATCATCTCAGCAACATGAAACAAACATTCTGAACAGTTTCTTTTCATTCAGTAACAATGTCATGATTCTGGACCATTAACCAAGACTGTTTTGGGACTGAATTCTTGTTTAATATCTGATGATCCATTCTGTTAATTTATTTATTTACCCTACCCTGACACACACACACACACACACACACACAAGCTTGTTTGCTATCCTCGTGGGGACATCCCATTGACATAATGGTTTCCCTAGCCGCTTACCCTAACCCTAACCATCAAAAATGAATGCCTAACCCTGACCCTTACCCTAAACCTAACCATAACCTAATTGTAACCCTGACACTAAAACCACATTTTGAGTGTGAAAATTGCTTTCAACCCCGTGGGGACCCAAATCCAGGTCCCCACGTTCCAGAAAGTCCCCACCAGTATAGTAAATGTCAGATCCCCACCAGGATAGTAGAAACCCGTACACATACACACACACACACACACACACACACCACACACACACACACACACACACACACACACACACACACACACACACACACACACACACACACACACACACACACTCACTGACAGTGTGTTAAATTGATTTTTTAATAAAGAAGTGTCTCTTCTGTTGGTTAACAAGTTTTCTAGTTTCTTTAATTTTGTTTTTAACTAAACTTTTTGTTATAAAAAATATTTGAGTGTTTCAACAGCACAGGTACAACTGCAACTTTTTAAAAAAAGAAATTCAATAATATTTTATCAAATTAAATATAATTCTGTTTTCAGTGTTTTCTTTAAAGTAAACTCAGTTGTTGTTTTAAGTTATTTTAAATATTTTACTTTTGTTTCCAGACAAACAGAAATTGCAGAGGAGGATTATTCACATCATACTTTGGGATGTTTCAGAATGTTGGAACTAAAAAACTACGGGTGTTAAAAAAAGACTCCATAACAAAAAGGTTTTTTAAATACAAACGCAAAAGTCAGACAGTTAAAGTTTGACCACAGGGGGGCAGTATTTCCATGCCTGTATTCCTTTTTTCACTGAGTAAACAAGTTTGAAATCAAGCCTCAAATAAATGAAATAAAAATGGACAAAACGTCAAATGTTACCCAAATTTAAATCAATTATTCTTACACAACCTGACTGTGGATGAAGCCTCCTCCAATTCCTTTAAAATTCTAAAAAAAACCCACCACTTTGTTCTTCGGAGTTCTTCAGAGTCTGAAGTCAGGATCTTTAATACCCCCCAAAAGCAACACAGATTACAACTTGAAAATAGAAAGATGAAGAAGGAGCTTCAGCCAGATATAAGGAATCATAATGAGATGTGCAAAGTGTAAATTGGAATAAAACATCATCTTGGGATTAATAAGAATACCTTGGAGCCAGGGTTTTATTTAGTCAATACATGATTTTTGCCCCTCTCTTAATTAACCAAGTAACAGAACTTTTACAATAAAGCTGTAAAACAGTGTTGTTGGTGTGCTGACAACTTTTGACATCTGAAGTGAAAATGAAACAAATCAAAGACCTTTTTTAGAAAATGACACACACACACACACACACACACACACACACACACACACACACACACACACACACACGTGTTTCGAAGAAAAATAAAAACTGTTATTAGTGTGTCTACAATAAGAGGAAACAGAAAACTGAAAAAACCTCTTCCCCATTCTTTAAACTGAGCCTTGAATACAGCTGCTCTTTCTGAAAGCCTGAACAAAGGAGTGAGGAAACATTTACAATCAGTCTTCATGCTTATCTGTCTAAAAATTATTTAAAGCAATATCTCTAAAGAAATATTTTTCTCCAGTTTTTTTTAAAAGACTGAGTAAAATATGAAGTTTTAGACAGCCAGTTGGACTAACTTACTGAAGTCTTATCACAATGAGCTGACCACAGAGCTAAATGGAAGGTAAGAATATTAATGGACATTAAATCAACAGGAATGTGAATGTTACGTCCCCAGGCTAGTCTAGGGGTTTACGAGGGACTAACATAAAGGTAAATAGTGAAGGGGGAACCAAGATGGCAGTTTAAAAGGTTTATTTCTTGCTAGAAATTCTAGTTCAGTTCTAGTTCAGACTGAGGGTTAACTTTAGGGAGAGCCAAGGCCAAAATAACAAACAAAACAATGCTGATATGAAAATAAAAGGAACTTACTTAAATCCAAAGAAAACAAAATATACAACCTATAACCATAACCTACCTAACAACACATAAGCAGGATAAAACAGGGAATCAAAACAAAAGGCAGCTCTCCCTTACAGGCAGTCTGAACATGGAAACACAAAAAAAAGGAACATACAAGTCAAAAAGGCATGCAAGCCTGCACAGGTATGGCAATCAAAAAGGCCAAAGGGCCCAGAAACACAGCTCCACAAGCATTATATAGTACTCTGCTGATTGGCAATTAGGCGGATTCTGTGAGCAGCATCCAATCAGGACAGAGGAGGTGGAGCCTAGACAGAACATAAGGCATTAGTTCACAGAAGAAAACCAACATCCTCATGGGGGATGTAACAGTGAAGAAAAAGGAGCTTCGGTGAGATCTGAGTGGTCATCAGAAAGAAAGAAAGAAAAAGCCTACTATAAGAACACCATAAGAAATGTGTTGTACTTATAGCAGAAAATGTCAGTGTTGTGATTTGTCAATGCATAATGATATTGACAAATTGATACATATTTAATTCTAGATGAGTGGTAAAATAACAAAACTTGAATCTTATCTATGTTGGCTTATTTATTTTATTTTATTTATTTATTTTTAGAAAGAGGGGCAATACATATTAATGAACATTTTGATAAATGTAAATATGCCAGATTATAGCCTTGGGCTAATTTCCATCTGCAGACCCTCTGGCAGGTTGTTGTTAAACACAAGTTAGTAAAAACATACAGAGACACTATTTACAGGTCATGTGACAAGAACAAAAACAGTCATCACATTATACTAGAACAAACAAATGACAAGAAGAGTGGACACAGAGGACAGTATAGATAACAATAACGGAAACACATCAATTATATTGCACAAACCCCAGTATTGCACATGCCCTGACTGTCGTGATATTGCGTTCACCCATTGCACTAACAGTTGTTTCCCTTTTTGTAATACACTAACTCTTTTTCCCGTCCAATATAAAGCATGGTTATTAAACATGATCACATGTTTGTGTGTTCCTCAGCCGCCCTTTTAAGTGACTCTTAAAGATGGGTAGACTTGTACTTTGCCTCACTGACAGTGGAAGACTATTCCAGAAGCTCACTCCCTGATATGACAGAGCATTCTGTGAAAAGGTGGTCCGCCTGAATGTCAATTCACAATCACCTCTAACAGTGGCTCGAGTCAGTCGAGACCCGGCAACACTGCTAGACTTTTGTTGAATAAAATCACTCATTGGTGGAGGTGCCAGACCATGTATAACTTTGGATATTAGACAGGCAGATTTAAATAATTTGAAATTAGTAAAATTTAAAAACTTGTATTTATCTAAAATTTGACAATGGTGATATGAAAAAGGTTTTTTATCTAATATTTTCAATGCTCTTTTGTAGCATACTTCGATTGGCCCAGTAACAGCAGAGCTCGTATAGGACCAACTTGTAATACAATATTCAATATGAGCCAGTATTATAGAATGCAGGAATGTAATCGCTGCTGTGTCTGTTAATGATGTGCGGATATGTCTAAAGTTCTGTATATTAACATTTACAGTGTTCACTACTTTTTTAATGTGTTTTTTAAAGGATAATTTAGAGTCTAGTAGCACTCCCAAATACTTAAATTCCTCAACATTAATTAATTCTTGTGCACCCAAGCAAACTTTTACTGCAGCCACGGTTGTTTTAGGTTTACTAAAAAACATTGATACGGTCTTTTTAAAATTAAGGCACAGGCATGAGTCATTCAGCCATTTTTGTAAATCATGTAATGCCAGTGAAAGCTGATGGGCTGCATCATCAGCAGTTTTGGCTTGCGTAAAAATTACCGTATCATCAGCATACATAATCGTGTCCACATTTTTGCACACATTAGGCAAGTCATTTACATAAAGTGAAAATAACAGGGGGCCTAGAATTGAACCCTGGGGGACACCTTGCATACAGTAAAGATAGGGTGACTTGCTATTCTTTATTTGCACGCATTGTTTTCTATCTGATAGATAAGACTGTATCCATTTAACAGTGTGATTACTAAAGTTAAATGTCGACAGTGTAGATAAGAGCTTAAGATGATTCACAGTGTCAAACGCACGCTTGAAATCAAGAAAAACAGCCGCAACATAACTGCTCTTGTCTAAGTAAGATTTCACTCTCTCAACAAAAACACAGACAGAAATCCGAATTGTATAGGGTGCAAACCCGGATTGGAGTCATTAAGATGTTTGATGATAGAATCAGCAACCCACTTTTCTGCTATCTTTGAAAAGATAGGGAGTATGCTAATAGGTCGATAATTAGTAGGGTCTGTTTTATCACCCGATTTATAAATTGGTGTAACTTTTGCCAACTTCCAACTCAGAGGAACGACTGCCTGCGTGATTGATAAATTAATAAGATGGGTCACAGGCACCAAAAGACAAGATTTATAATGCTTCAAGAAATTGGTAACAAATCCAAACTCATCCCTTGCTTTAGAACTTCTTAATTTAGAGATTATATTTTCTACTTCATTTTCTATAATTTTCTGAATATTGAACTTTGAATCTGGAGAAGAAACATCCTCTTTGGTGTTGGTATTCCCAATATTTTGTTGAGGGTCACAAGAATTAGAAAACAATTGTGAAATTTCATTAATGGTACTTTGGAAAAAATCATTTAATTTAGTAGCTAGGCTAAGAGGCTCTGATACCAGTTCATTGGCAAATTTAAGTAAATTTAATTTACTTTTCATGACTAAAACGAGGTGAAGAAGAACAAAATGAGGAACTGGTTATTTTGATATGTGATGTTTCAAGATGCTTTCACTCGATACACGAGGTTTCCCTTTGGTCATGTTGGCAGCTGTAGTTATCATAGTTTTAAGCCTGAGTAGTGTATCTGCACTCAAATACACTACCTTGTGTTTTAAGATTGAATCGAAGATATTTCCATGTTAAAAAAATTATTGTGACAAACTATAATTGCAGGTTTCTTCTTTTCTTCAGGAGAAAATGTTTATTGTGTTTTTATTGAGATGATGTCAGAAAAGCTGGTGTTTCCGCTTTCTGAGTCTGTCTACCTTATATTACAGAGGTGTTCATATTATTTTGTCCACCTTCGGCGCTTTTCTGAATCATCTCTTTTTCTTGCTGAAGCGATTCTCAGTTCAAAGTCCTGACTCTCAAGATGACCACAGAGAGAGCAGTCCTGGTAGTTCTCTGTGCTCTCCTTCCAGCAGCAGTGATTGTTATTTACCAGTTCTGTGGGCGTGTGGCTTTCCTCAAACATTGACACCCTTGCTGTGAATATTATTATTACCACTATAGATCTTGTTGATGCTACAGAATCTGGATGCACAGAAAAACTAATACATAATTACATAAACAAATAATGTGACATTTCTTCTCATTGTGTTTGTTATTTTTCATATTCCAATGAAGGCTTTAAGTGTTTCAGAGTGATCACATGAAAGGAAGTAAAAAACCTTCACAATAAAACAGGAAATGACAAAGACACACATACTAAACACAGATACAGAAAGATGCACACTAAACATGATATCTGTGATATCAAGATTCACCATGGTAACAGGTAAAAATAGAGCAGCACCACCGTTTTAATCCAGTGAATATGTTTCATTGTTGACTGTGATGTTTATCTTTTAGAACAGAGAGATGAAAATAGTCATTATCCTGTTGCATGACTTAAATTGGGCCAAGCTTTTATGTTGTAATAAAAAAAAAAAGTCATGAATCACGAAATGAGCAGCCAGCCAAGAAACAACAGAAACCATTAAATAGTAAAGACTGGCCCTGCATATGCAAGCTGTCCAGGCTTGGACAGCTTGCATATCCAGGAGTCGGATAAGGTTTTTGCCCGAGTGATGGGTGCAGGATGATCAGCATGCTGATAATGTTCTGCATTTTGAGAATACACAGGATTTCCAAGGAACTCAAAATGATGGTCTTGATTGAGTTGAATAGTAAGTAAGTAAGTAAGATTTATTTACATAGAACTTTTTAAGACAAGAAACTATAACAAAGTGCTTCACATGAAAATGTAAAAGCATATCAAACAAACAATATAACAATATAAAGGTACAATATAAAAGTACAAAAGCATATCAAATATCAAATAAAACAACATATTACACATGAACATTACCCAAATGCCTGTCTAAACAGATGTGTTTTAAGCTGTTTTTTAAAAGAAGCCACAGCGCGGGGGAGGTAAACTGTTCCACAGTATTGGAGCTAGGGTTTGAAAAGTGCAATCCCCTTTCATTTTCAAATGGGTCCGTGGAATAGATAGCAGACCACTATCAGTGGATCTAAGAATCCACTTTGGAGAGTAGGGTTGGGGAAGCTCATTGATATAGGTCTCACTTCACCTCTCCTTACATAAATGTAAAAGTGAGGATTTTAAACTTATATCTGTACTCATCCGGAAGCCAGTGTAAGGATTTTAACAATGGAGTGATATGGGAGAAGTTATTACTGTTAGAACCCTTGCTGCAGCATTTTGGACTGCTTGGAGGGGATTTAAGGAAGCCTTACAAAGACAGGAAAAGAGTGCGTTACAATAGTCTAACCAGGAGGAGATGAAGGCGTGGACAAGCACGTCCAGTTCAGCTTTGGAGACAACAGTCCTAAGTTTGGCAATATTTCTTAAATGAAAGAAGCAGGAGCGGGTCACAGATTTAATATGAGCGTCAAAAGACAGAGACTGATCAAAGATTATCCCAAGATTCCGAGCAGTAGCTTTTATCGATGATGAAAAAGGACCCAGATGTTGACTACTTTGGGGCTTGATACTCTCTGGAGCAAGAATTAAGCACTCAGTCTTGTCTGCGTTCAGCTGCAGAAAATTGTTTGTCATCCAAACATTAATTTCCTTAAGACAGTCCATTAGAGTGGATAATTTGTCTATTTCTCTAGGTTTAAAACAGATGTATAATTGGATATCGTCTGCATACAGATGGTAGGAAATAGGAAGAATGTATAATGAAAATAACAGGGGGCTTAAAACCAAATTTTGTGGGACTCCACATGAAAATTTAGCTACATCTGACCAGAAGTTTCCCACTGAAACTAAAAGTGTTCTATCTACCAGAAATGAGGTAAACCACTTTAGGACAGATCCAAATATCCCTACCATATGATTTAAGCGATGGATTAGGATCTGAGGTAAGGTCCAGAAGAACAAGGACTGAACAATCACCCCTGTCCGTGGCCATCAAAAGGTCATTTGTGACTTTCAGGAGAGCTTCTTCTGTGGAGTGTAACTTTCTAAAACCAGATTGAAAGTTATCAAGAATATTATACTTCTCCAGTGCTTTCTTTACTTGTGACCAAATGACTTTTTCTAAAATTTTAGAGATGAAAGGAAGTTTTGAGATGGGCCTGTAGCTTGACTGAAGTGTCGGATCCAAGTTATGCTTTATCAGCAGAGGTTGGATAACCCCCTGTTTGAAGCAGCTAGCAGGGAACAGTATATCAGCGTGACCACAGAGGGCCCAATGGTATCAAAAATGTTACGAAATAAAGAAGTAGGTAGGACATCAGCTGGACTCGTTGAGGGTTTCATTTCGGTCAGTATTTCCGATAGATCTTTTAAAGAAACTGGGTGGAAGGAATTCATAATTATGGAGTGTGGACGATCATGGTTGAAGGGGTTATCTAAAGGAGTTATGTTACCTCTTAGGCCACTAATCTTATCTTGAAGAAAATTTTAAAAAGTCACTACAGTCGTTATCGGAAAAGACAGGTGTACACGGCGTTGGGGGGGAGACGATGTTACTCAGTGTATTGAAGACAACTTTAGGATTTATTTTTCCTACTGCAAGTACAAACCGGATTCCAAAAAAGTTGGGACACTAAACAAATTGTGAATAAAACCTGAATGCAATGATGTGGAGATGGCAAATGTGAATATTCCATTCAGAACAGAACGTAGGTGACAGATCAAAAGTTTAATCCAAGAAAATGTATCATTTTAAAGGAAAAATATGTTGATTCAAAATTTCACAGTGTCAACAAATCCCAAAAAAGTTGGGACAAGTAGCAATAAGAGGCTGGAAAAAGTAAATTTGAGCATAACGAAAGCTGGAAGACCAATTAACACTAATTAGGTTAATTGGCAACATGATTGGGTATAAAAAGAGCTTCTCAGAGCGGCAGTGTCCCTCAGAAGCCAAGATGGGTAGAGGATCACAAATTCCCACAATGTTGCGCAGAAAGATAGTGGAGCAATATCAGAAAGGTGTTACTCAGCGAAAAATTGCAAAGACTTTGCAGTTATCATCATCAACTGTGCATAACATCATCCGAAGATTCAGAGAATCTGGAACAATCTCTGCGCGTAAGGGTCAAGGGCGTAAACCCATACTGGACGCCCGTGATCTCCGGGCCCTTAAACGACACTGCACCACAAACAGGAATGCTACTGTAAAGGAAATCACAGAATGGGCTCAGGAATACTTCCAGAAACCATTGTCAGTGAACACAATCCACCGTGCCATCCGCCGTTGCCAGCTGAAACTCTACAGTGCAAAGAAGAAGCCATTTCTAAGCAAGATCCACAAGCTCAGGCGTTTTCACTGGGCCAGGGATCATGTAAAATGGAGCGTGGCAAAATGGAAGACTGTTCTGTGGTCAGACGAGTCACGATTCGAAGTTCTTTTTGGAAATGTGGGACGCCATGTCATCCGGACCAAAGAGGACAAGGACAACCCAAGTTGTTATCAACGCTCAGTTCAGAAGCCTGCATCTCTGATGGTATGGGGTTGCATGAGTGCGTGTGGCATGGGCAGCTTGCATGTCTGGAAAGGCACCATCAATGCAGAAAAATATATTCAGGTTCTAGAGCAACATATGCTCCCATCCAGACGTCATCTCTTTCAGGGGAAGACCCTGCATTTTTCAACAAGATAATGCCAGACCACACGCATCAATCACAACATCATGGCTGCGTAGGAGAAGGATCCGGGTACTGAAATGGCCAGTCTGCAGTCCAGATCTTTC
Organism: Oreochromis grahami; assembly: GCA_029532605.1. NCBI lineage: Eukaryota > Metazoa > Chordata > Actinopteri > Cichliformes > Cichlidae > Oreochromis > Oreochromis grahami. Next base: position 21,349 of record JAQSNX010008858.1, read on the forward strand.
ACCTATAGAGAACATTTGGCGCATCATAAAGAGGAAGGTGCGACAAAGAAGGCCCAAGACGATTGAACAGTTAGAGGCCTGTATTAGACACGAATGGGAGAGCATTCCTATTGCTAAACTTGAGAAACTGGTCTCCTCGGTCCCCAGACGTCTGTTGAGTGTTGTAAGAAGAAGGGGAGATGCCACACAGTGGTGAAAATGGCCTTGTCCCAACTTTTTTGGGATTTGTTGACACCATGACATTTTGAATCACCATATTTTTCCCTTCAAATGATAAATTTTCTCAGTTTCAACTTTTGTGCCGTGATTTATGTTCTATTCTGAATAACATATTGACATTTGCCATCTCCACATCATTGCATTCAGTTTTTATGCACAATTTGTTTAGTGTCCCAACTTTTTTGGAATCCGGTTTGTAGTTTAGAGAAATAAGTGGCTCTTGAGTCTTTCACCATGTCATTAAAGGAAGAGAATACTTCTTTTAAGTTGAGCTTATGAACCTCAAGTTTTGTGGTTTTCCACAGGCGCTCAGTTTTGCGGCACATTCGCCTAAATCTGCGGATAGCTTTTGTGAACCAGGGTGGGGATTTAACAGCGCTGCCTTTCCTGATTTTAAGAGGAGCCACTTTATCTAGAATTGTTATCAAACAACTCCACAAATTCCTCCACTACAGAGTCGGTAAATAATCGTGAATGTTTCACATGAACAGAGGGCGGAGTGTCACAACTAAAAGAGAAATCAAATAACAGATATTTATGATCCCTAATAAAAATGTCCCTACAACAACTTGGATCCATATCCAGACCCAGAATAAAATCACATCCAGGGTGTGGCCACCGCTGTGTGTTGACTAAGTCACATGTTGGGCAAAATTAAAAGAGTCCAAGAGAGTGAGAAAATCAGAAGCAGCATGGCATGAACTGTCATCAACATGGAAATTAAAATCCCCCAGCAGAAGGATTCTTTCCAGCTTGATGGTGGAGGATAGAAAGTCCCCAAACTCCACTAAGAAACTCCTAGCTAGTCCCAGTGGCTTATAGATTAAGATGACATAGAGGGGATACGTCCTATTAATCTTCATCATCTGAATCTCAAAAGAGTGAAAAGAAGGGGTCTTCACCAGACGACAGACAAATGAGCTTCTAGCAATAACAGCCAGCCCACCTCCATGTCCTGAAAGACGCAGTGTGGTTAGACAAATACAGTCTCCTGGGCACAGTTCATTAATTAAAATGAACAAACTCCATATTCCGCTGCCAAGTTTCGGTTAGGAACACAAAATCCCAGTTATTCTTAATAAAAAGGTCACTGAGGACAAATGCCTTATTTGAGATGGAACGACAGTTTAATAGGGTCATCTTAATTGGTGGGGCTGGAGCATCTCTTGTTTCCATCCTGAGGGGCTTGGTGCAGGTTTGTCCCTTCCTCTGGACTTCTTACCGTTTATCATAAGCCGTGGGACAATGAGATCGTCACTCACATGGTCTGGGAAAACTGGTCTCAGACACGACATCCTGACGAAGCCGTGCATTTAGTTAGAGGTCTGTTTTAGCTAAAACATCCAACGCCGGGAGCCCCAAGCAGGACGCTAAATTAATAGTAATCTCATCCACAGACAACAGCAGAATAGGTAATGCCCTTTTCCCCCGTCCCTCTTCCCCACTGTTTTCTTTCCCTCTTTCTTTCTCCCCTTTCTTTCCCCCAGTAAAAAAAAAAAAAAAAAAAGTTTAGTCTTTGCTTTACTGTTACTTTATATGTTGTTTGTTTAATTTAAGGCTAAAAGAAAATTAAATCAATGACAGGTAAAATTTGAGGGGGTAGGGACTAATAAGTGTATACTTCTGCCTACTCCTTTTCAAACAAAAGAATGGAATTATATTTTGTAATGATTGTGAATGCACATGTTTGAAATAAAAAATGAACTGAACTGAAAAGAAAAAAAAAGAAAAGAAAAAAAAAAAAAAAAAAAAATAAATAAATCATCCAGTAATGTGATGAATAATTTGCGACAAGGCGACTAATACAGCACCGCTAAGTCTTCTCCACCTGAACTTTCTACATCTTTATTTCAGCATTCCTGTTAGGTGGAGAGCTTGGTGTTCTTGTTAAGGTGGAGAATGGACAGAATCACAAAGAGAAATTGTCACGTTCCAGCGTTTTAAGTTTTAGTTTATTTGGATGTTGTTTATGTTTAAGTTCATTTGATTAGCGAAGTTCATTTGGTTATTAGACTCCTTGTGTTTTCTTCCCCTGTATTTAAGTTTCCCTCACCCTTTGTGTTTCATGCTGCGTGTCTTATGTTATCAAGTTTGTATTATCAAAAAAAAAAAAAAAAAAAAGTGTAAAAAAAAGAAAGTATTTGTTCATGTTCATTTTATACATGTTCAATCATATCTAAGATGTGAGTCAAGACATAACATGTTTTATATGACTGATTTGCAAAATTTAACTATTTAGATGGTAAATATTTAGCCGTTGTTAATTAACCTACTATAACGTGTGTTTCTGTGTATCAACAGATGTCTGTCTATAAAAGCTCAAAGCTTTTTGTGATTAAAAAAAAAAAAAAAGGAATGTAAAACTTTGAAGTTGAGACTTAAATGATGCCTTACCTCAGCCCCAAAATAAAGACAAAAAGAAATGGAAAAAAAAAAAAAAGAATAGGTAATGCAACACAAAACAGAAGAATAGAGAGTTTGACAGTGGCATTGCCAATCACAGGCGCCATCTGTAGTTATTTTTATTTCTGTAGTTATTTTTATTTAATTTAATAACTGTACAGTACTCTCTGTATATAGTAACCATTGTCCTTAATGTAAATATGTAAGAAAAATTGTGTATGTTTCTGTTCTGTGTCCTGTTTGTTTGTATATGTGTCTTTTTGGCTGCTGTTACAACCAAATTTCCCCTTGTGGGACAATTAAAAGATTATTCTATTCTATTCTATTCTATTCTATTCTATTCTATTCTATCTTGCTTACTACTTCAGTCCCCAGGAGCACCAGAGTACTCTCCGGGGAATAGTGAGATGGTAATGATCCTGATGAAATGTTCTGTGACCACTGCATATGCTATTGGGTTGTCTGGGTTGCATGATGCCGAATCATCCACAAACACCTCTGGAGTAGAGCTAGCCAGTGGTGTGTCCTGTAGGTCAGGTCGGGAGGAACAGATATCAGAAAGCTGCTATAAAATCCTGTGGTTCACCATCTGCTTCTGTGTGGAGAAGTGAAGCTGGGTTTAGCATATCACATCTTTTACTGTGAAATGTAGCCTTTCGTTAATACGATGAGATAACATAACATATGAGCAGCTAATAAATACTTCCTTTTCAGCTGTTGCTATTGCTTGCAGGTAGAGGAAGGCCTGCTGGTCTTTGTAATTCCCCTGGCTGCTGTATATAAACAGAGCTCCAGTGTCCACCTTTTTCATTTGTCTGGGTGAATGGTTTATCAGGATATAATAATGCTAAATTTGGTGCAGTCTGTAGTGCAAATTTTAAGTCATGGAAAGCTTTCTCTGCATCATCAGTCTGCTGTAATCTATACAAATAGTTGTGATTCTGCCAAACCTCTTAAATTAAAGCAGAAACATGTGCAGTTTAATCACATATAGATTGGTGGATTTATTATCTGTCATCATATGCATCATTTTTCAAATACTCATGGACCTAACTGTACAGCTATGATTAAAGCAGTTAAAGCAGGCATGGTGATGTAGTAGTTATCACAGTGGCCTCACAGCAAGAAAGTTTATTCTCCCGGCTGGCTGAGATCTTTCTGTGATCTTTCTTTTCTTGGTTTTTGTTTGCTGTGTGCCACAGAATCTACTGTAAAATATATAAAATAATTTCAAACTTCTTTTTTTATTACTAGATTAGACCTGCAGATTGACCAAAATTTTGGACAAATGTCATCAAATACCAGCCCCTGGTGACTTACAGTGTCACCAGGTATCAGCAGATAAAATGGCATTTATGGAAGATTAGTGGGAGAGAGACCCTGGCAACCCTTTACCTCTGCAACAAAGACACACACACACACACACACACACACACACATACACACAACTATAGAGGATAGAAAGAGAAAGCAAAAGGAGGAAGAGAGAGCGAAAGAAAGAGATGGGTGAGTCGGCTCAGGAGGACAGGGAGACCATATCATTTATTTTATGAGATAAACCACAAGCAGTAGGACAGCAGATGCCTGATTATTGTATCTTCGTCTGTTATTTAGCTTATTATCTTTCCTTAGTTTGATCAAAAATCAAGTTACAACTCCCTAATAACACTCACAGTGCATCTAATCAAGGACTTCCTCTGAAACCATTAAAAAGAATACAAAAATCATCTCGTCAATGTCATCTGTGTTATGGAAAATTTTTTATTTATTTTATTCACACAAAAAGGAAGTAGAGCATTTTTAAAAACCACGAGTTAAAAAAAAGAAGTCCGATATTGTG
>JAQSNX010008859.1:0-11199 GCA_029532605.1 Oreochromis grahami
TGCTGTCACTTCAGCAGCTAAAGAGCACACTACTTCCTGTAGACCACTTCCTCTACAAAAGGACATTCTGCTTAGTTACCACAAGGTGGTAGTAACACTTCTTAAACAACAACAATACCACTAGGTGGTAGTAACACTTCTTAAACAACAACAATATGTCCGTTCCATGACAATCATTTCTTGTGTGACAATTTCCAAAAGCTGCTGTGAATTCTCTCCAGCACAAAAAAATATTTGTATCATCTGCAAATAAAATAAACTGTAATATATCAGATGTTTTACATATATCATTGATGTACAGGATAAACAGCTTTGGTCCCAATACTGACCCCTGTGGAACTCCACAAACAATGTCCAGGCACTCTGATTGATATTCACCAATCTTCACAAATTGTTGCCTGTCTCTCTGGGGTGGCTCTGGCTCAGGTGGTAGAGCAGATCAGCCACTGATCGGAAGGTTGGTGGGTCGATCCTTGGCTTCCCCAAGTCTGCATGTCAAGTGTCCTTGGGCAAGATACTAACCCTAAATTGCCCTCCGATGCATACATCGGAGTGTGAATGTAGTTATAGTTTGCACTTGCGTTTAGAAGTGCTTGCATGAGTGGGTGTGGATGGGTGAATGAGGCATGTTGTATGCAGCGCTTTGAGTACTCCGGGAGAGTAGAAAAAGCGCTATATAAGAATCAGTCCATTTACCATTTACCATTCAAGTAACTCCTTACCCACTCTAGCACCACTCCTCTAATGCCATAGTACTCCAGTTTATCAAGTAATATTTCATGATTAATTGTGTCAAAGGCTTTTTTTAGGTCAATGAAAACACCAACTGTGCACTGTCTTTGATCTATATTGTTGGTGATATTTTCAATTAGTTCCATTAATGCCAGATGTTGATCTATTTGGTCTGAAACCATACTGACTGTCCATTATTATTTTATGTTTATCTCTAAATTTGTCAAGTCTATTAATGAAAACTTTTTTCCAGTATTTTTGAAAAGTGTGAAAGTAGAGAAACAGGCCTGTAATTTGTGAATTGGTGTCTACCTCCATTTTTAACATGGCGGGTATTACCACTGTGTGGCTGTAAGTGCAGCCATCACATGCAGTAACTTTACAGATATGTAGTGAGAGTGCAGAGAAGATGCTTTTGTGGAGAACTTCATGTCAACTATCAAAGATGACTTTTTTTTTAATGGTTTTGTTTATTAAAATAACCTTGTTGAATTTGAGTAGAAATGTCCTTTAATTTCTCTGGAATCTTGCAGCATTTTTTGATGAAGGTTGGCACACATGCAGAAAAGGTAACAAAGAGGAGTCAACTGACAATTTCATGTCAACAATCACAGATGATTTTAAATTATTTTTATGATGCTATAATCGATTGAGCATGTTGAATTTGACCAGAAAAGACCTTTAATTTCTCCAGAATTATGCAGCCGATTGAGATGAAACTGTGCATGAAAAACTGATGAAACTAGTATGGGTGTCCAAGAAAAGGAATCCGTTGAGAAATTCAACCATCACAGATGATTTTTAATACATTTCTCACAGGACATTATAACATTCCTTTGAAGTTTTTGAATTTGAGCAAACTTGTCCTTTGATTTCTTGGGAGTATGAAAGCAGCTTGAGACGAAACTTGGCACAGATAAGAGAAACAAAATCTGTTAAAAGTTTAATGTCAATTGTCAAGGACGATTTGTAATGAATTTTTGAACATGATGTGATTGTTTTGCATTTATTGTATTGAATCTGAGCATAACTGTCCTTTAATTTTTGTTGAATATTGCAGCCCAAAGAAAATAAAGTTGGTTCAGAGGTACAGTAGGTGGACCAGAGGTCGAATGTGTTCAACGTTTCACGTCAACTATCAAGAGTGGTTTTTAATGAATTTGTGAATATGATGCAACCAGGCTGTCCCAGTGTAATGCGTGCGTGGGCGTGTATGTGTGAGTGTGCGTTTGTGCGAGCGTCTATCTTTTGCGATCAGAAATGAACGAGAACAGGCGCTGCCATAAAGGATAGTGTTGAAGCGCAAGAAAATATATAGTGTGGATAAGAGGCAGCTGGCTTCATCGCAGCGCACAAATGACGGCTCACTTGACCGCGGTAGTAAACAAACAAAAAAACGCCATCACTAACATAATCTTTAAGTGGGCCTTGTGGCAAGTGTCCAGCTTTGACAATGATAGTTCGTACGGAGTATCTGAACTGTGGAAAAACACAAAGTAAAACAGATAAATACTCTTCTGTGGGCAGGTTTCTGGGCGATTGTCTCCATCTGTGGGATATCTGTGAGGCGTGTCCACGTACTGCTGATCCCGTCGCTACGATACTTCCGTATCACTTCCGTGTTCTTCTCTTGAAAGACGGGTTTCCGCAGACTAGGTAAGGACCCGTGACTTCTCTTGGTTGTACTGGGTCGAGTTAGCGTTGAACATTAGAATAGCTAAAATTTCGTCCATCTCCGCGCGGACTCAAAGTTTGGCTCCATGGCTGACGGCCGAGAGGGGGAGAATCCGGAGCAGGAGCCTAGGGGCGCCGCGGGTGGAGACGGTAAGTGGAGACATGTTTGGTTCAGCCGCTGAAGTTGAAAGGCTAAACGGAGGCAAAAGTATAACGAGTCCGAACCGGAGTAAAAAGTTAGAATGAAAGAATTGCTTCTAACTACTTTTAGACTTTATTACCAGCGGGCTGGTGTGTTCGAGATCACCTTGGTTCCTGTCACTAAACCCGAGCCTGGTTAAGCTTAACGCGGCTGTGCCTGCTGACTGCTTTGGATGATCCCAAGCGGGACATACGCCGACACAGTGTGTGCTTTACAGTCTCAACAGACCGCTGTCGGTCTGCTAGTTGTCACCAGGAAGCCTGTCTGGACTATGCTACACCTCTGATAATTATGGCCACTCATGACGTCGCCGTCGTCGTGACGTCACACGAGGACAAGTTTAACGGCCTAACTTTAATGTAGTTAACTGATAATGCGACTATTAGAGACTGCAGGCTGGTGGAGTGAACGTGAATAGTATTTTCTTTATATCTGCTTTAACCAGAATTCTGCAATTAAATCCAAAGAGAGCCACAAAAAGTAATTCTTCACTGCTTTGTCTCAAACAGCTGTTTCACAGTAGACATTACAGGTGGAAACAGCAATCTTGGCAAAAGTGAAAGCAAGCTCAAACTACCTCTTAAGAAAGAAACCACACTTCATGTTCTTTGATTAAATCAGTGTATCTTTGTCCAGTAAGAAATGATGACATAAGTTGGTTGGCAGTTTTTAAAAACTTCAATGTGTTTTGTACTGTTTACATTGCTTTACTACTGATTGTAAAGGTTTTGTATTATGGCAGGAAAAAGCCACCCCCACCTTGAATAGAAAATATGAGTAAATAGTCTATTAATTATCTGCTTGCTCTTCCAGATGTCATTGATGATCCCATCCTCGAAGAAGGAGCGGTTGTCTTTAGAGGGTAAGTCTCAACGTTGCTGTACGGTCATACCCATGTGTTTGACCGTAAAAAGTCGCTACATTTTAAACTGAGAATGGATACAGAAAGTTGATTCTGTTCATCTAGATGTAGTGTTTTCAGTGGGAGAAACATTTCATCACTTTTCCAAGTAGGGCTGTGCGATATGAACAAAATCTCATATCCCAATATAAGACATTTATCGTCCCGACAACGATATATATCACAAAAAGTTTACATTTTCTGTAAATTCTGTGAATCTCGGGCAACTTGACTTGCATGAAGTGTTTTCAGCTGAGCGTCGAGTCGAGTGTTAAATAAGTTGAAATGGCCGCAGCTTTCCTTGTTAGTAGTTATTACAGGGTGTGCTGCGGGAAAAAGCCTGTTCTGAGGTTTATTTTTTTACCACCTGACGGCTCTTTTTAGCTTCTCGTCTGTAAACACTCTACATACTATTTCACGTGATTCAGTTTATTTTGAAAAATCTCAAAGGATCTTCAGCTTTATTGTGAAAGGTTTATGTGGAAAATAAACAAGTGGACGGCGGAGCCACACAATGCTTTTACCGTCGTTGTTGCTAACAATAACGCGTAAAAACAGTCGCTTGTCTGTCCGTAGTGTGGTTATATTAAATATAACAGAAAGATGGAAGTTTAAGAAATTCTACAGTTGCCATCAAAACAATGAAAAAATATTGCCGTAAACAGTTTATTTTGCGACACCACGAAACAAGTGATAGCATAGTATGAAACAATAGACGTTTTCATATCGTCAACCGATATATATCGTTATATCGAACAGCCCTACTTCCAAGTGAAATCTTCATTCTCAGCTGACTGCAGGTTTCCCCAACATGATAAACAGTGCATTTGAACTAGCACGACTGACTAACAGTGGGCCGCGAGGTCAGCTTCAGGATAGCTATTAATTAAACTGACATCTCCATTGATCAGTATCCATGAGTACTATTCAGAGGTAGAAGGGGAATAGCTGCAATCACAGAGCTGTAGATGGTGAAAGATGTACTCTTAAGTCTCCATCCATATACTCTATTGCAATTCAATTCAGTTTAATTCAATTTATTTATATAGTGCCAAATCACAACAACAGTTGCCTCGAGGTGCTTTATATTGTAAGGTAAAGACTCTACAATAATACAGAGAAAACCACCTGTGAGCTAGCGGTTTGGTGACAGCGGGAAGGTAAAATGCCCTTTTTAACAACAAAGAAACCTCTGGCAGAATAAGGCTCAGGGAGAGGCAGCCATCTACCAGTTGGGGGTGATGGGAGAGGAAGGCAGATCAAAGACACACTGTGGAAGAGTGCCAGAGATTGCTTATCCTTGTCAGGGTTGCGGGGGGGGGGGCGAGGGCTGGAGCCTATCCCAGCTACCATAAGGTGAGAGGCAGGGTACACACTGGACAGCTCGCCAGTCTGTCACAGGGCTAACACATATAGAGAGACAACCATTCACACTCACATTTACATCTATGGGCAATTTAGAATTACCAATTAACCCAACCCCACTAACTGCATGTCTTTGGACTGTGGGAGAAAGCTGGAGTACCTGGAGAGAACCCTTATGAACAATACTTGTGTAAATAGAGGAAAACAGTTCTTCGTACTTTTTTAACATGCGCACTGAAGGACATATGCTGGTCAAAAACAACGGTGTTATTAGAGCCCAGAATAAGCATTTGGTTACATACTGTATTTCTATGATTTTTAGGGTCGAGTACAATAGCTTCAGTTTTATCTGAATTTTGAAGCAGGAAATTAGAGGTCATCCAGGTCTTTATGTCTTTAAGACATTCCTGCAGTTTAACTAATTGTTGTGTGTTATCTGGCTTCATGGATAGATAAAGGTGGGTGACATCTGCATAGCAGTGAAAATGTATGCTATGCCTTCTGATGATACAGCCTAAGGGAAGCATGTATAATGTAAACAGAACTGGTCCTAGCACTAAACCCTGTGGAACTCCATAATTAACCTTAGTGTGTGTAGAGGATTCTCCATTTACAAGAACATCTATTAGGTTGCAAGACAGCTAGGGACCCAGTGGGCAAGCAGTCATTCCTGTTATACTTCTTTGAAGTCCGTGCCTCTTTGCCTGCTCAAATCAGCATTACCTTTTCAGGATGTGCACTGTACGTGTAAATAGACTGTAGAGTCCTGGGCTGACAATGTAGCAGAGGTTGTTTGGTCTGAACAAAAATCACAACACTGATCATAGGTAGGTTTTACATTGAGCTTGTAGTTTATTTTACAGACAAAACTTAAAAAAAAAATTATAATGGTACTTTCTCTATATAAATCTGCATGTACAACCGGTCACAGCAGATGGTAAATGACAAATGAATTGGCTTTTCTTTTCCACCTGAGCACTCAGTGCTTCATACAAGCACTTTTTATAATGCTGATGTGCTTTCTAACAACAACTTGGGGTTAGGTGTCTTGCCCAAGGATATTTGCACGCAGAGTGTAACAGCCAGGGATTGAACCACCAACCATCTGATTAGTAAATGAACTGCTCTACTTCCTGAGATACAGTCCCCCTAATAGATAGCTGCCCCTCCCTGAGCCTGGTTCTGCCGGAGGGTTCTCCCTGTTAAAAGGGATTTTTTTTTTTTTTTTTTTTAAATTTGCTTGCTCATAGGGTGTCTTCTGATTGTTGGGGTTTTCTGTTTTCTCTGTATTATTGCAGGGTCTTTCACCTACAATATAAAGCGCCTTGAGGTGACCGCTCTTGTGATTTGGTGTTGTTTTAAGTTTACTGAGGAGAATCTTTGTATAATAAAATTGTGGGTGTGTTTTTTTTTTTTTTTTTTTTTTTTTTTTGTGTGTGTGTTGGTCTGCTACAGGTATGTGATTGCACATATAAACACAGAGGACCCTAGTCGACATGTGACTTCTGAGGATTTGGGAGGAAGGCCAGATGAACAACAGGATCCACAAATCAAAGAAGTGGTAGAACAGCTGCGCAAGATAGCGGACAGTTTAAATCGGAATGCTGAACTTCAGAGGTGAGCTGCATCAGCTGTTTCAGCAGATTCTTTGATTACCAATTAATTGATATTCCCTTTGCACATCATGCTGACACTACTATTGGCAGATTTACAATGCAAAACCTCACTTTCTTTTAATGTTTTCAAAGTTCAATGTGTTTAAAGCAATTTTTAAATATTATATAAATGTAAGACATACTTTTGAATGTGACTGGTGACACTAAAATGCAGGATTTCATCACCCATCTCTCCTAATATCCCGGTGCGATATCGTAACTCATGTTAGTTGAAGTTCACTCAATACTTCCAGTTGTAGCAAATCTGACCACAGGGATGGGAAAAATACAAACTGGAATGTGTAATTTCTTGATCTTTGACCATGGCTCTTTCCATGATGCTATCTCGTAGCACAGTGGTACTGACTGGAGAATTGGCTCCACCTACTGCTACTCTCTAGCAGTGGATTGAACTATTGAGTCACTTTCTTTAACCCCTCAGCTGTAAAAGGCTGATGTGGCATTGTGGTCACCATGCTGGGTGAACGGACAGCATGGGTGCTCAAGTTTGTGAATGCGATAACTTGAGAATTTTGACATTAACCCTTTAAACCAGGGGTCCCCAATCCCAGTCCACGAGGGCCGGTGTCCCTGCAGGTTTTAGGTGTATCCTTGATCCACCACAGCTGATTTAAATGGATAAATTACCTCCTCAACATGTCTTGAAGTTCTCCAGAGGCCTGGTAATGAACTAATCATGTGATTCAGGTGTGTTGACCCAGGGTGAGATCTAAAACCTGCAGGACACCGGCCCTTGAGGACTGGGATTGGGACCCCTGCTTTAAACCCTAACCCGTCACCGGTGACGGTTAGCATTTTTAGCAAGGGTAGGCAACTCCAGGCCTCGAGGGCCGGTGTCCTGCAGGTTTTAGACCTCACCCTGGGTCAACACACCTGAATCACATGATTAGTTCATTACCAGGCCTCTGGAGAACTTCAAGACATGTTGAGGAGGTAATTTATCCATTTAAATCAGCTGTGTTAGATCAAGGATACATCTAAAACCTGCAGGACACTGGCCCTTGAGGCCTGGAGTTGCCTACCCCTGGTTTAAAGGGTAAATTAGGTCAGGGTTTAAAGGGTTAACCCAGGGGTGCCCAATCCCAGTCCTCGAGAGCTACTGTCCTGCAGCTTTTAGATGCATCCCTACTCCAACACAGCTGAATCAAATAGTTGGATTACCAATTCGGCATGCCATCAAGTCTGGCAAAGGCCTGATAACGAGCCATTCATTTGATTCAGGTGTGCTGGAACAAGGATGCATCTAAAAGCTGCAGGGCAGTAGCTCTCGAGGACTGGGATTGGGCACCCCTGGGTTAACCTAATGGGTGCAGCTACTAAATATCTCGGTCGAGTTCGGATCTCAGTGACTTCAACTTCGGGGTCAGAGGTCATGTCTTCTGAAAATCTTGTGAACACATTAAAGAGAAAGATGTCATCTGAGGTTTTCAAAATGATACCAGGAGGCTGAGGGGTAGCACTGGTGGCCAGCAATGTTTTTTAAAGTTTTTGTGGAAATTCAGATTGTTTGTGTGGCATTTGAATGACAAGTCGGTATACAATAAAACTGCTGAGCAAGCATATCTTAACTATGAACAGTACTTGCAAGAAAAACTTGGGTCAGTAAATCTGTTTAGTCAAATAAAATCATTCTCATATTTGAATGTGTCCATGTCCTCCCATCAGGCTGATAAACCAGGTTCAGGGGAACTGTGCTCAAGACGTCTTCATGACTGTTGCAAGAAACATCTTTGCTGATGGTATCAACTGGGGTCGAATAGTGGCTCTCTTCCATCTGGCCTGTAAACTTATACACAAGGTAAACCATCTGCTACAGCTATTATTCTGTGCTCCCTGCCTGTCAGAATCTTTCTCTTCATGCTGGATATAGGAAAGGAATTTCCCAGTGTGTCTTTTTCTCACACCCACCAAACATACAAACATAATGGCTGTGAGAAAAAGCAAAAAAAAGGACCGCAATTGCTGTGGCACCAACTTGTTGCAGCCAGTGGGCTTAACAGCTTTTCTGGTGGAATCTCTGCGCTGTGAGTAATGTTACCTCACTGAGGTTCCAGTATGTTCAGCAACGTGTTCAAAATTCCTCACATTAATTAAAAGGCAGTAAAGTGCAGAAATACAGACTTACAGTAAGTGTGCATAAAGGGCTAACAATGCCTGCAGGAGGGTCTCATTCACATTTGACAGCAGGGTACCTACAACTTATGTTAATTGCTTTGTTCCATATCTGTTTCTCCTTTAAAGGCTATTACCGCCAATCACTTGGAGAACATCCAAATGATCATCAGCTGGGTCCTCCAGGTTATCAGAGAGCAGGTCTACAGCTGGCTTGTGGCGCAAGGGGGCTGGGTAAGTGATTAAACGTTCATAAAACTCATTACTGTCTCCTGTTTGGATGCCTCAGGTACATCCACAGCTCCTAATATTGATCTCTTGATCTTGCAGGAGGGGGTGATCCGTGGTTTTTCTCGATGGAGGACAGCAGCCATGGTAGCATCAGTAGTATTGGTGGTAGCCTTCGTTTACTACCGGAAAGTACGATAAAAACATCGGACCTCACAACTAAGACTGCAGTGCCTTCATCTGGATACATTCAGCTTGTTAGGAAATGTGTCGCAGTCACTCCTCAGCCTCCATCTCATTAATAAGAGGAGGTAAAGTACTGTACTTAAAGGGATGGATCTTTTCTTGTCTCAGGTTTCAAAGAACAAAAGCGCTTTTGCTGCAAGATGTCCAGTTAGCATCTCAGCTTTTCTTCACTAGCAGGTAATCGGTGCCTCCCATGGATTTCTGAGCTGCTGTATCTAACACTGGAGGCTCTCAGCTGTCAGCAGATGCTGCTGTTGGACTGGATCTTACCTGAACCACACCTGAGGCTCGAGTCAGTTCAGACTGGGTCTCATGTCTGTGCAAATTTTAGATTCACTGTGGAGGACACACAGAGACCCGAGGGAGTTTACAACAACATAATTATCTTAATTAAGCCAACTGAATGTGCCATATTTTCACCGTAGCTTGTGCCTGAAATTTGAATTATGTTGTATTCTGTCTCAATGACAGTCTTGTTGTCTCTTTAAAGTCTTTTTATATACTTGTTTAGGTTTCTCGTATCAAAGGACTTAAAATCACACTGTAAAAAAAAAAAAAAATGTTGCAAATGTTCCTTATGGATTTTAAAAAATGGACAAGAATCCTCAAAATGATCACACGTCATGTAGAGTTTTTCTGAAAGAGTTCTTCACTGAACTGTTTCAACAAAATTTGAAATTACAGAGGGAAAAATGTCCTGGTTAAATAAGCTTTTATCAAGAAAACAATGTTTAAAAAAAAAATACAGTGCAATGGTTTGGAATAAATGTAAAACCTATTTAATTAAAACAGTAAAAAGATATCATAAATATTCAGTGTTTGTTTGGTTCTTTTTCATATGCAAATTTAAATAAAAAAGAAGGGCAACAAAAGACCTGAAATGTTATTTACAAACGTTGGGGGGAAAAAAAATGCAGAAATGCTGCTGTCTCCTCTGGGTCTGAATTCACTAATAATGAAAAACCATTCTCTAGTTTGACCAAAGAAAAAGTGAAATTCTGCCTTGGCAAACACAGATGTTACATCCTCCAGGGCAAAAAGAGGAGGCGAGACTATCTAGGTTGTATATCATCTCTGTCATGAGTATTTTACACACCTGTACAGCACCATTAATGATGAAAAATATACAGGCACTGGTCAATTTAATAGGAACACCTGTTCAACTGAGAGTTAACGCAGCTAATTATGTGGTAGCAACTCCATACATTTAACCATGTAGACATGGCCAAGATGACTTGCTCAAGTTCAAAATGAGCATCACAATGGGAAAGAAAGTAACCAGGTGCATTCTGTATCAGGGAATTTATTTTCTAGACTTCCTGAAGTTTTTTTTTTTTTCAGACTGTTGTTTAAAAAAATAAAATAAAATAAAGACAGCATTTTTTGAAATGCATTGCCAGCATTAAATCCAAAATTAACAATTACTAATAACTTGGTCGCTGTCTCCAAAAGTTGATTCTGTTCATCTGGACGTAGTGTTTTGTGGGAGAAACGTTTCGTCACTCATCCAAGTGACTTCTTCAGTCTCAGCTGACTGCAGGTTTCCCCAAATCTTATAAACGGTACATTTACATAATGACTGAAACCAGCCCACTGAAGGAACAATGGGCTGGGAGGCCAGTTCCTTAATCATAATTATGCAAATTCTCATTGGTCTCTGTGTGTGTTCCGTCATGTCTTGTTCATTCAATCCACTTAACAATTGGCAGGTCTATTTGAAAGTAAATAGGAAGAGGTTATCTTAAGTTTGAGATTCTGCAAATCTCATAAATCCATATTTAATTCACAACAGAACATAGAAAATGTCATATGTTTAAAGTGAGAACCATTTAAAGAAAAATATGAGCTCATTTTGAATTTGATGGCAGCAACATCTCTCAAAAGATTTGGAACATGGATAAGTTTCCCACTGTACTGGCCTCGTAGAACCACTTTCTACTATCCAGGAGTTAAACACCTCCACACAAAAGTCACTGACGCCAGAGTGGGTTTAGAGTTTGCTTTATATGGCAGGTGTGAAACTGTAACAACAAATACAGTGAATATGAGTGTCAAATTAAAAT
>JAQSNX010008860.1:0-22091 GCA_029532605.1 Oreochromis grahami
GGTGTGTGAGGGCTGTGTGAAGAGCTGTTATTATGGCATCCTCTGTTCGACCTGTTTGCCCTGTATGCAAACTGGTGTGGATCGAGGTTTGCAGGGATGGCAGCTTTAATGTGTGACATGATGAGCTGTTCGAAACATTTGGCAATTATGGGTGTTAAAGCAACTGGACGATAGTCATTCAAGCAGCTCACTGTGTTCTTCTTGGGCACTGGAACGATGGTGGCTGACTTAAGGCAGGATGGTACTACAGACTGTAGCAGTGAGAGGTTGAAGATGGTGGTGAAAACCTCTGCTAGTTGGTCTGCACATGCTTTAAGCACTCTACCGGCTACACCGTCAGGACCAGCTGCTTTCCTCGCGTTGACTCTGCGCAGTGTGGCTCTGACCTGGTGCTGCTCCAGCTGGATGGGAGTGTCGTCCCTCTGTAATGGCAGGATGGGTGAAGGTGTCCCTGTTTTCTTGGTCAAAGCGGGCGAAGAAATGGTTTAGGGTGTCAGGTAAGGTGATGTCTGGGGAGTTGGTTTGTGTGCAACTGTCTTTGTAGCCAGTGAGTGTCTTGATCCCCTGCCACATGTTTCTGGAGTTCTTTGTGTTAAAGTGTTCCTCGATGCGCTGTTTGTATTTGCGCCTGGCTTCTTTTATGCCTTTAACCAGAGATTGGCGTGCCTCTTTGTAGACTTGTTGGTCTCCTGATTTGAAGGCGCTGTCACGTGCTCTTAGTAGGCCTCTCACCTCACTGTTGAGCCATGGCTTCTGGTTCGGGAACACTTTAACAGTCTTTGTTGTTGTTACGCTCTCAGTACAGAAGCTGATGTATGAGAGTACGGCAGATGTGTGGCCCTCCAAGTCTGATCCTTCTGCAAATACACTCCAATTCGTGTTATCAAAACAGTCTTGTAGGGGCGTGGTGGCTTCCGCGGTCCACACTCTTACTGATTTTTCAGATGGTTTTTGTCTTTGAATTAGAGGTTTGTAAGCAGGGATCAGGGACAGAGAGAGATGATCAGAGAGTCCGAGATGAGGCAGGGGTGGCTTTGTAAGCATCTGGGATGTTGGTGTAGACCTGGTCTAGTGTGTTGTTTTCCCTCGTCGGAAAGCTCACGTTTTTAAAGAATCCAGGCAGGACAGATTTCAGGTTTGCGTGGTTAAAATCTCCTGCCACGATCACAGCGCAGTCCGGGTGCGTTGTTAGTTGTTTATTAATGGAGCGCTGGAGTAGCTCCATGGCTGACTTAGCATTAGCTTGCGGCGGCACATAAACTGCTATTATTGTGATCAAATACTTCCAGTTATCAGCACTGATCAAAACTAGTTATTAAATTTATACCTCTTTCTCAGTAAAGGTCTATCAGCATGACAGTTTTTGGGTAACACATACATAATGACTGTTAAGCATTAGTAAGGTATCAGTAAGTACTTCATTCATTATTTATTAAGCATTAGTATGCAACTTATGGGAACAGATAAGTGTTTTTTTAAGATGATGTGTACTTTATTGATCCCCGTGGGGAAATTCCTCTCTGCATTTAACCCATTCACTCTGTGAAGCAGTGGGCAGCCATTGGGTGCCCAAGGACCTGTGTGCTCAGGGGTACCTCAGGGTAGCCGTTCAGTGGATTCGAACCCCGACCTTTTGATCATGGGGCCACCACTCTACCTACTGAGCTATCCCTGCCCCACATTAATAAGGTCATATATAATGTGTTCATTGTATCACAAACACTAATCAGAGACAGTTACTAGTTGTTATGTATTTTGTGACCTCATCTAAAGTGAGGACTATTTTTGCCTTATAGAAGAAAATAAAAGTATATCAAGAGTTGAACAAGTCTCAACTATCTTCACAACAGAAAAGTGATACAGACAAAGCACAAAGAGATACAGAACATACAAATGTATTGCTAGATGCAAACATAGCACACCTGAGGATTGCAGAACACTGAAATGTAGCTAGGCCCACAGTCGAAGTTTGAAAAAAGGGGCTTACGAGAGAAAGAAGACGTTAGATGAAGACGTTAGAGCTACAGGGTACTTTAACATAAATATACTAATGCTTCTTCATTTAAAATAAAATATGGCTAAGGTCATCACAAAACATACAACATGCTATATTTAAGCTTATAAACCAAAATAAACATTTATATCTCTATTTGTAAATTACATACTAAAGAGCAGTAATGCTTTAAATAATGATAAATTTGTCATGGTCCTGGGCCACGTTGGCCCCAGTATTCTTAGTTTTCATGTATTTTGTTCCTTATTTAGGCCATGCTTCCTGAGTTGCTCTGTTACGTTGTTTCCTGTGGTTTTATATTTTGTTCTTTGTGTTCATAGAATTGTTTGGTATTTGGATTCCCCCCGTGTCCGTGCGTGTATTGTGGTGTTTGTTCTGGTACTGTGTTCCATCCTTTGTGTTCTGTATTCTCCTCATAACCTCGTGTATTCCTTCTTGTTCTCATGCCTCTCTCTGTGCTCCTCTCTGTGTACTCTGTGTTGTGTTTAAGGTCCACATCTTAGTGTCAGTATTTTCAGTTTCGTGTCCTCCCCGCTCTGTCATAGGTGATTGTCCTCAGCTGTGTTCCCCGTGTGCTCCCACTTCCCTCGTTAACCCTCTGTGTATTTAGGTCTGCGTCTCCCTCAGTTCTGTGTCGCGTTCTCCCTGCTTGTGGATCTCCCTGTGTCTCCCCATGAGTCTTAGTTTGTTATATCCCAGTTTAGTTTAGTTTGTATGCCTTTTCCCTGCCAGCCAATAAAGCTGTGACTTTGAGTTTATACCTTGAGTCTGAGCGCCTGCATTTTGGGTTCCTACTCCTGCCTGCCACACTGCACTCCTTGACAGAAGAACGCGACCAGACATGGACCCAGCAGCACTCAACCCTCCAGAAGAACTGCGTCAAGACATTATTTACTCTGTGGAGAAACCCTTAAACTCTGGCTAGAACATGAGGGGGAGGAGTTTCATCGCGCTTTGGAAATGAGGCTACAGAGGTTGATTTCTGGTCTCCCATGGCTTCTCGGTGCGCTCCACCCGCCGAACAGGATTTAATCCTAAATGAGCTCCACCTTCATCCCCCAGCTGCTACGGCTCACCTGCCTGACAGGTCGGACGTGAGCTGCCCGGCCCATCAGAGTCATCATCAAAAAGAAGCGGCGATCACACCGCCGACGTCCATCACCACAGCCGGACCCCGAGACCTCTGAGTCGCCAGCTGTGATAAAAGAAAGAGACGATACTCAAGAGTTTCCTGGATTTGGGACTGTTTGTTCCGGAGCAGTTTCTTTTCACTTAGCTGCCCAGCCTCCTTTTCACTTAGCTGCCCAGCCTCCTGAAGCTCACTTAGCTGCCCAGCCTCCTGAAGCTCACTTAGCTGCCCAGCCTCCTGAAGCTCACTTAGCTGCCCAGCCTCCTGAAGCTCACTTAGCTGCCCAGCCTCCTGAAGCTCAGCCTCCTTAGCTGCCCAGCCTCCTGAAGCTCACTTAGCTGCCCAGCCTCCTGAAGCTCACTTAGCTGCCCAGCCTCCTGAAGCTCACTTAGCTGCCCAGCCTCCTGAAGCTCACTTAGCTGCCCAGCCTCCTGAAGCTCACTTAGCTGCCCAGCCTCCTGTGTCTCCGCCACTAGCTCCATTTTCACCTCAGCTATCACTCCAGCCATTAGCCCCAGTCCGCTAATCAGTGCTTGGTTCAACCTTTGGTTCGGCCACTTGTGCAATCTATAGCTCATATGTCTGCTCAGTCCATCGCTCATATACCTATTCAGTTCCGAGCTCTGTCTCCTGCATCGCCACCAGTTCAGTTCCCCGTAGCACTTCAGTCTCCATCAGTTCAGTCTGCCACTCAGCTACCCTTAGCGCCATTATCCACACTACCACCTGTTTCTCTTCCACCTCAACCATTGCTACACCCAGCCATTCAGGCTGCTACTCAGTCAATCATTCAACCTATTGCACTGCCATTAAGGCATCTGTAGCTGAGCCAATAGCCGCCCGCGGCCCACAGCCGACACCTCCGCCACCATTCTCCCACCCGTTACACCTCCACCACAACCATCAGTGCAGTCTCCAGCAGTTCAGCCTTCCCAGTGCAGTCTCCAGCAGTTCAGCCTTCCCCAGTGCAGTCTCCAGCAGTTCAGCCTTCCCCATGCAGTCTCCAGCAGTTCAGCCTTCCCAGTGCAGTCTCCAGCAGTTCAGCCTTCCCCAGTGCAGTCTCCAGCAGTTCAGCCTTCCCCAGTGCAGTCTCCAGCAGTTCAGCCTTCAAGCCCCCAGTGCAGTCTCCAGCAGTTCAGCCTTCCCCAGTGCAGTCTCCAGCAGTTCAGCCTTCCCCAGTGCAGTCTCCAGCAGTTCAGCCTTCCCCAGTGCAGTCTTTCCACTCAACCACCAGCTCCACTTTCTCCCCAACCGTCACTACTACCTCTAGCTCAGTCTCTGTGCAGTCACCTTTAGCCTTCCCCAGTGTCACCTTTAGTTCATTCCCCAGTCATCAACTCCACCACCAACTCCTCTCTCACCACAACCATCACTGCTATCCCCTGTTCAGTCATCTGCAGCTCGGCTTTCCCCAGTGCAGTCTCCCAGTGTCTCCCGTTCAGTCTCCCCTGAGTGCAGTCATCTTCTTCACCGCCATTAGTAGCTCAGCTTCCCGTATCTTTGGTAGCCCAGCCCGCACCTGAACCTTTAGCTCAGTCCCCTGTAGCAGCCCCAGTCCTCTGGTCAGCTTAACATTCAGCCAGGGGTCTCAATACCCTCTGGCTCTACATCAGCTCCCGCTGGAAGCTCGGATGAGCACCAGCACTCCACGGCTCCCACGCCATCACCTACCTTGCCCGCTGGGGGTTCTGGTGAGCCCGGCCAGTCCTTCCTCGTCTCCGCTGGAGGTCCGGGGCCCGTTCAGCCTCCCGTCTCCGCTGGAGGGTCCCAGGGCCCGTTCAGCCTCCCGTCTCCGCTGGAGGGTCCGAGGGGCCCGTTCAGCCTCCCGTCTCCGCTGGAGGGTCCGAGGGGCCCGTTCAGCCTCCTGTCTCCGCTGGAGGGTCCGAGGGGCCCGTTCAGCCTCCCGTCTCCGCTGGAGGGTCCGAGGAGGCCCGTTCAGCCACCCGTCTCCGCTGGGGGTCCGAGGGGCCCCGTTCAGCCGCCTGTCTCCGCTGGGGTTCAGGAGAACCGCTCCAGCCATCCCTCCGTCTCCGCTGGGGTTCAGGTGAGCCCGGCCAGCACTTCCTCCGTCTCCGCTGGCGGCTCTGGTCAGCCCGGCCAGCACCTCCCTGCGTCTCCGCTGGAGGTCCAAGTCGCCTTCGCCCGGTCCGGCCTCTGCTTCTGCTCCGCCTACGCCGTCGTCTGGGCCAGCTTCTGCTTCTGCTCCGCCTACGCCGTCGCCTGGTCCAGCCTCTGCTTCAGCTTCACCCTCGTCTGGTCCTGTGCCAACCAAGCCTCGACCAGTACGCCCTGACGCTTGGAGCCGCCGCAGTCTTCCACGCGGCCGGCCTCCCGGACCCGCTCTGCTGCCGCCCCCGTCTCCACGCGGCCGGCCTCCGGACCCGCTCTGCTGCCGCCCCCCGTCTTCCACGCGGGCGGCCTCCCGGACCCGCTCTGCTGCCGCCGCCGTCTTCACGCGGCCGACCTCGAACAGCCGGACTATGAACTTTGTGCTGTCGCCCTCGGGTCGACCTTCTGCTCTCCATGGACGCTGTTTCCCTGGACTCCAGCATCTTCTGTTTTGGACTGTTTTTGTTTGTTTCGGGGCTCGGTTTTGGTCTCTTGCTCCTTGTGTTTGGTTTGGTTTCGATCCCTCCGTCCTGGTCCCCCGCCTCCCGCCCTGGTTGGGTTGTTTTCTGTTTTCTTGTCTTTTGGTTCTCGGGTTTGGGCTGCCTGGAGTCAGCCCTTAAGGGGGTCTGTCATGGTCCTGGGCCACGTTGGCCCAGTATTCTTAGTTTTCATGTATTTTGTTCCTTATTTAGGCCATGCTTCCTGAGTTGCTCTGTTACGTTGTTTCCTGTGGTTTTATATTTTGTTCTTTGTGTTCATAGAATTGTTTGGTATTTGGATTCCCCCGTGTCCGTGCGTGTATTGTGGTGTTTGTTCTGGTACTGTGTTCCATCCTTTGTGTTCTGTATTCTCCTCATAACCTCGTGTATTCCTTCTTGTTCTCATGCCTCTCTCTGTGCTCCTCTCTGTGTACTCTGTGTTGTGTTTAAGGTCCACATCTTAGTGTCAGTATTTTCAGTTTCGTGTCCTCCCCGCTCTGTCATAGGTGATTGTCCTCAGCTGTGTTCCCGTGTGCGCCCACTTCCCTCGTTAACCCTCTGTGTATTTAGGTCTGCCGTCTCCCTCAGTTCTGTGTCGCGTTCTCCCTCTTGCTGTGTGGATCTCCCTGTGTCTCCCCATGAGTCTTAGTTTGTTATATCCCAGTTTAGTTTAGTTTGTATGCCTTTCCCTGCCAGCCAAAAAGCTGTGACTTTGAGTTTATACCTTGAGTCTGAGCGCCTGCATTTTGGGTCCTACTCCTGCCTGCCACACTGCACTCCTTGACAAAATTAAGCCCTTAGTAAGACCTTACTAATGCAGAATCGTGTGTCAAAAATATTGCCTTTTTTTGTCTCCTAGTTGCCTTTCAATTAACTACTGCGTTATTGAATAAAGCTTACAGTTAGGGCTGGATCAGGTGACCTTGAACCATACTTTAGTTATGCTAATAGTCTAAGGCTTCTGGGAGGGTCTTCTAATGCACTCAATATTTCTTTTTCACTCACCTCTTTACATTGTCAGTGTGATTAAACACTATACGTTATATGGCTCTCTCCCCCCCCACCAAGTCAGACTTCATTAGACTAGTTCTGGTGGACGTTTCTTCCTCTTATAAGGGAGTTTTTCTTTCCCACTGTCTGCAAGTGCTTGCTCATAAGAGTACATCTGATAGTTGAGGTTTTCTTTCTATTATTGTACGGTCTTTCCCTACAACACAAAGCGCAACTGTTTGCAGCAACTGTTTTTGTGAAGTGGTGCTATATAAACAAAACTGAATTAAACAGAAGAAGCTTGAAGGTGATAAGCCAGGCAGGTGAGATTTGTTACTTAGTTTGAATCCACAGGCTGAGGCTTTTCTGTATAAAGTTAGCGTATAAAGTTTGCATGTTCTCCCGTATACACGGGTTCTCTCCTGTTACTCCAGCTATCCCCCACAGTCTAGACACATGCTTGTTAGGTTACTTGGCAATTCTCAATTAGCCATAGGTCTGACTTTGTGAATGAATGGCTGTCTGTGGTAGCCATGTGACAAACTTGTGACTTGTCTTTCGCCAGTAGGTGGCAGTATTTTACAAGATAGTGTTAGTATATTTGCACTTGTAATCAAAAGTATTTGCCAGATTCAGTCACATAAAAAAGTCCCTTGTAAAACTGAGCCAAAGACAGAGTCAAAGTGAAAAAAGTTTGTGAACTGAATTAAATTTGTGGACCCCAAACTGCAGCAAGTCCTCTGAGGCAAAGTCAAGCCTGTAGGTGATAAAATGGGTGGGTGAAACTTTTCTTCAATCAACTAATTAGGGTAGAAGACCTGTCCAGCACTGCCTTACTAAGTGTTGGACTAGTCACTCTTCCATCTTTTGTTTCTTGTGTCTTTCTCATTAGATCCAAATTTGTCATTTTTAACCTAATTTTGTTAAAGTTTACATAAATATCTTAATATTACCTTACAAATTATGATAATTGTATTAATGAGTAATCATGGCAGTCAAAACACGTAGCTCATGTAGTTTTTGTTTGCCCCTATGTGCGTCAGTGAGTATCTGTACAGGAAAAAAAAATGTTTGAAGTAAGCTTTCTCAGAGTATTCAGTTCGCATTTTATATTTTTTAGATCTCAAAGAAGACATAAAAAAGACGTTAGTTGGCCTTCACCTGAGACAAAAATGACCTCTACAGTATTCTTGTTTCTTGTTGTTTTGTAAACTAAAATTATTACAAAAGGAAATTAGACAAAAAATTTGGAATAGATTTTTATTGCTATATTTTGTCACACTGGTAATAACAGACAGCCATGTTTTTAATTCGTTTATCTTTTGCTTCTACAGTAGCAACACAAAAACACATTTTTAGGAAGATGTTGCGGTTAGCAGAATTCCATTGATCCACTTAAGGTATTTGGAGATGTCTGTGTAGATATTGGGTACATCTGGATAAGCACAGTTGTAATTTTTGTTGAAAGAAGCAAGACCAACAACTAACCCGTTGCACACCAGAGGAGCACCAGAATCACCCTGTCAGGAAGAAAGAGGAAAATTTCTATTTCATATTTAATTTAGGTTGTTCGGATATTTGTCAACAAGAAATAAGCAGATGCATTCAATGAAAGAACAGAAGCCGTACCTGACAGAATCCTTTGTTTGTGCCGTATCCACCTGCACAGATAACATTGGCAGAAAGACCGGGCCATTGTTCCCTACATACATATTGGTTAATGACGGACACGCTCACCACTCTCAGGTCATCGACATTTTCACCACCAGTTCTATTTTTTCCCCAACCAGCCACCTGGCACAATTCACCTGCTTTTAGGTTCATTTCAGCACATGGAAGTTGAATTATTTGTACTTTGCATCCTAGCTGAGCTTTCCTAGACAGCTGGAGAAACACATCAGAAAGAAAAAAATCCCAAATTCTTAATTTCATAACATATTAGCAGTGTTATTAGAATGGAAATCATTAAATCAACAATTATGGCGCTTGAAAGCATTGCTTGCATGAATACATACTTACTTTAAGGAGCATGATGTCATTACCCAACCAAATGTTGGAGTAAGAGGGGTGCTTAAATTTTTTTTCAATATTTATTTGATAACCCTTCTTGATATTGTGGCTGCCAAGGACAACATGTGTGGGGTTTCTGAAGGAGGACAATCATTAAGAGCCATTAATCAATTAAACTGATGCAGTTACACGAGTCAAAGAGGTCATCACGAGAAGACTGATTACTTACTCAACGTCACAGTGCGCAGCAGTTACCACAAAGTCTTCAGTGACAAGAAAACCTCCACATATATGGCCATCAATGTTCTGCACTGAGACCACATACTGCATTGAGTTCTCTGGGGCCTTTTTCCCATTTATGATGTCACTACCATGTACTACAACAAAAAAACATCAAAATTAGGCTGATGCTCCATTGAATGATCAGTGAAAAACAACCAAGAATTGTAATTCTTACCAATTTGTCCGAGACATCTCAGAACATAGATGAGCAGAATGTTTTGCAGACCGTGCATCATGGCAGTTAATTTGTATTTGCAGGGGTGTCAAGATGACCCTTTTATACGGCTAATTTCCACGGTGGCATGTATCAGCACAATCTTTCGTGTTTTGACTTCTAACCACATCCTTTGCTCAAGTAAGCGTGCAAGTTCTGCATTTGTATTATCCTTGTATGATCTAGTTTGTCCTAATTACTTTACCTCAGCAGTCTGAAACAGATTGTATTATGAGTGTTATGAGAATGTTTATTATTCTGACATTATTTATTCTTTATTTTCTTACTTATGACACTGTTTAGCATTCACTTTTAGTATGAGTTTTGGGATTTGACACTTGATTTGGTGCTTTCAGTATTATTATACGGACCTTCTGCTCTTCTGTAGATACAAATCAAATAGCTTTTGTTGGATGCTTTTAAAAAATGAAAATACAGATGTCACGCCACGATTCTTATTTGAGGAAATCATACTTTGTCAGTATGATCAACTGGCTGTTTTGGATTTTAGTTCCCTCTCATGATTTTCTCTTCAACCGTATTGTGCATCTTTCAGTCTTCATTGTTCGCTCCGGGTTATTTTGGACCTGCTTCTTGCTGTTTGTGAAGGAAAAAAGGGTTAATTTGATGTTTCTGTAGCACCTTGATGTACATTTCTTTGATGATTAAATTAAATGCTGATGTCAGTGATTTCAACTAACTCCAATATATTTTTGATTTACTGATGAACCACAAAATTATATTGGAGTTAGTTTTGTCCTACCTGTGACAGACATTGCATTTGTATTGTAACAAGTCAACTCATCAACAAATGTGGGCAAGAGATACGGAAATACTTGTGCACTCAGTGCAACAAGACCTACTAACCTTCCAATTAGTAGGTGACCTGCTCTACCTAGTGAGCCACAGTCACCCCACAGTTTGTTAGCCTTGCATTGAAAGATGTGACTAATTGCTTGTAATTAACATCTAATTAACACTTAACTTGTAATGTTGACAGTTATTTGGGTAATGTCAATATAATAAATAGACCAAGTAATTAATAAGCTACTGCTGTAGCAAATATCTATTTCTATTTTAGACAGAAGCAACAACATTACCAGATCAGTATCAATATTTCCTTTATAGTCATGGCTGTAGCTCACTGACCTATCATGTCCATATTCTGTATTTGTTAGATTTAAGGCCTAGTTTGTAAACACAGTTTGTATCATTTGGCTTCTTGCTTAATTCCAGTAATACTTGACAGTTAGGACCTAATTATTCCCATCTTCCTCAAGGATTGTCAGGTCCAATCCACCTTAAGGCTGAATACTAATGTAATTGGTTAATTGAATTTAGAAATAGTTTTATTTATTTGTTTTTAATTTCAGTTTATTTGAAGTATAATGTCTCAGATTTTTATGAAAATGGTTCACATACATTGCGAGAGTTGTAGTTTATTTAATCCAACAAGTAAAGAAGGCCGATGCAAGGCTCTGATTCTTTACCGTAGGAACACCTGACACGGTGATAATTTGCATCAAACTATGAACTGCAGGAACTGGAGATAAGATTATAATTTGAACTGTGCCTATAGTCACGATTATGAAACTGTTGCAAAAGTTAGTAGAAGAACATGTGCATACACAAATATTGACACGTGCGCATCTCATGAAAAAAGGATTCATTCTATTTTTGCCAGAATATTGCAGTATACTGCCGCCAATACTGGTGTAGAGTGGGGTCATCTTAGCGATACATTAAAATTTGACTTAGGTCCCCCAAGGTCTTCAAGGTCAAATTAATGGTTTATTAGTCAAAAATTGACAAAAAGTACGCTTGTTGTGTGTGGTGTGTTGCTATATGACTCCAGGATTTCTCACAGCTGGCCAAGGTAATGCCATTCAAGTAAAAGTATTCACTGCGTAATGACATGACTCAAGTAGTCTTGTGGAATGGTCTAAAAAGAATCTAATTCTAAATGTGTATAAGACAATAAATGGTGTTTCAATTTCGAGAAAAGAGGACAACAATATGACCCGCATCCTTACCGGACAAGAGGTTGATCCAAGAAAAATGCAGACTGCAATAGAGAAGCTCTATTTTCTGATGGAGATGAACTCTTTGATATGTGCAGCAACATGATGGAGATTTTCTATCACTTAGCTGAGCACCATCTACTTCCTAATCAGTATGAAATGATTAAGAAGTGGACTCATCTTTCAGGCTCTTATGAATCTGTTCATCCTCACTGTTTGTGAAGTTAAACAAGTTAAGCAAGTAAAACCTTGCTCTATATCATTTGTCATCTTTCTGTTATTTTGAGTTTTGGTAGCGCGACAGCATTTCTTCGAATTCCTTAATGAACCACAGAAACCAGTTTTCATCTTCAGTGTGAGTATCAGAATCAGTGGTCTTCCAGTCAAAGTAAAAAATAAAAAAAAACCAAAACCCAATGCAATCTAAAGTGACACATTTCCTGCTTTAAAAAGTCAGTGGTTAGTGTAGCTACATTGAGTAATTCATAAACTAAAAGCAAGCACCATCCAGTTCCACAAACGTAGAAGCAATAGCACCAGCAGAGTATGTCAATCATCATTATTTTATTTACTATCAGGGTCACTTCTAACAGCTGCTAACTGAAAAGCTATTTCCACTCATTACTGCACCTCATTGGTTTCGCAAAAAGAGTTTCTGCTATATGGCTTTTTTTCCCTACATACCGAGACCTCTGATATACCACAATTGTTATATGTGGATGCAGTAGCGGTTTTAGATACGGGTGACACGGGCGGTTGCCCGGGGCGGCATCGTGGTGGGGGGCGGCATCACGGGCATCGGCAAAAAAAAAAAAAAAAAAAAAAAAAAAAAAAAATTGCTCGTACTCATGCTGCCCCGACATCATGCCAGCGCATATTGGGACTGGCATAGGCACCGATCGGTTTTCTATCGCCCATTTGCTGGGAGTAAGGGCGCCCTCCGTTTGCGAGGTGCGCCTGCTGCTTGCGGCACAGGGAGGAGAGGTCGGGGCGGCGGGGATTCTCTGGGTGGGAGCAGCATCTAATAACCAACTCGCAAAACAAAACAAAATAAAAACAAACCAACAAACACGAAAACAGCAGACATTATGATACAGACTTATAATTTGCACCGATGTTTTTTCGAAAAAGTGAGCGCGAGAGCCCTCGGTGCGCCTGCTCGCTGCTGAAGTCAAAGTAAACTTTATTGTCATCTCCGCTACATACAGTCCAGTATATAGAGAGACGAGACGACGAGGCTCCAGTTACAGCAGTGCAAGTAAACAAATAATAAATATAAGAAGAGTAAGAAAATAAATATACACTTTAGGACTCTGGGTAAAGTGATCAATAACAATTTAAAATGTATATTTTATATTTTGTTGATTTAAAGTCTCACACACAACCCGTTTTTAAAGTTTAAAAAAAAGAGAAAAGAGGAGGAGTGTAGCGACTTCCACAGTCGCTAGAGGCCGGGGGTGGAGCCTGCCTATTTGCCTGATGCGCTGTCAACTGTACGCAATAATGCGAGAGGTGGAATTGCTTGCTTGTTTATTAAAGTGCTTGAAAAGTTTACAGAGCAATGTGATCAGCTCGCGATTCAAACTCTTAAAACATCACAGCTCTAATGCAACAAGGGGAAACTCGTTGTGCTGCATTCAACAAAAACTACAGCTACCCAGCCCTCCTCTCTGTCAAAATCAAACCAGTGAAAGACAGACTGACAACGCCCTCTTAATGTCCCACGTGACTCTCGTTACACATCACCATAGCCAAACAAATGAAAACCCAGTGATCATTAAAATTCAATACATTTAATTATGGCTCCTACAAGGAGAAACGAGCAAAAGATACAGGTAAGCAGATGTGTCATTGGATAATGGAAGGTCATGTATCCTAAAACATGAAGCATCAGAATACTTTCTTAATCCCTAAGGAAATGATGTGGGTTACAGTTCCTCCAAGAAGAAATGGTAAAAATAGTAACAGTAAGAGACTAAACTCCAAACAATATATACAATAATATAATATTAATTAGTCAGTGTCAATTGTTGATTTGTCCTGTTCCCATTATATGACGAATTATGATGTCTGTTTGGTAGCCGTTTGCATACTATGCATACTCTCTCTCTTCATATATAGGGTCATATACAGTTAAGCCCATAATTATTCATACCCCTGCCGAATTTTGACTTAAAGTTACTTTTGTTCAACAAGCAAGTTCTTTTTTGAGTAGAAATGACACAGGTGTCTCCCCAAAGATAATAAGACGATGTACAAGAGGCATCATTGTGGAAAAAAATATTTCTCAGGTTTTATTTATATTTTAGCAAAAAGTATCATGTCCAGAATTATTCATACCCTTCTCAGTAATCAATAGAAAAGCCTTTATTGGCTATTACAGCAATCAAACGCTTCCTATAATTGCAGACCAGCTTTTTGCATGTCTCCACAGGCATTTTTGCCCATTCATCTTTAGCAATGAGCTCCAAATCTTTCAGGTTGGAGGGTCTTCTTGCCATCACCCTGATCTTTAGCTCCCTCCACAGATTCTCAATTGGATTCAAGTCAGGACTCTGGCTAGGCCACTGCAAAACGTTAATGTTGTTGTCTGCTAACCATTTCTTCACCACGTTTGCTGTATGTTTTGGGTCATTGTCGTGCTAAAATGTCCACTGGTTCCCAAGGCCAAGTTTTTCTGCAGACTGCCTGATGTTGAGAATCTTCATGTATTGCTCTTTTTTCATGGTGCTGTTTACTGTGATTAGGTTCCCTGGTCCATTGGCTAAAAAAAACACCCCCACGCTAGAGGCGTGTTCGCCCGGGCGCCAAACAGGCTAGGACCGCCACTGTGTAGGTGTGTGTGTGTGTGTGTGTATATATATATATATATATATATATATATATATATATATATATATATATATATATATATATATGTGTGTGTGTGTGTGTGTATTGGCGGGGGAAAGTCTGCGTGCCTCTTTGTTCAGATGAGCTTAGATATCAGATCAGAAACTGAAAGTTAAAAACTCAGAAATACAGTAGTAGTACAACCATGCAACTTTAAAAAAATGTCTTGGCTTTTTAACATTTCTTTTAGAATCCATTCTTCACCTTGATGGACACTAGATGACTTTTCTAATGCATAACAGAAAAGAAATTCTATCATTCTTAGATCACAAGATTTAATTTTCTTAAAAGTTTATCAAACTTAGAGTTACATGGCTGTAGCCTGTCATGTCTGTCAGAGGTTGATAGACAAGGTACCCTGAACAGGTCATCAGTCTCTTGCAAGGCTGGCAGAGAGACTGTTTGCTTACTGTACAGTTACAGTTTGTTACTTAACCTAATAACCGTGTCTTTGAACTGTGGCAGAACATGCAACACCGCACAGAAAGACCCCAGCCAACCAGGAACCTTAAAAAATAAAGCTTCTTTTAGTAACACAGTAATGCTAACCACCATGATGTCACCAAAACGCTGAATTTTCTTGTTTTTTTACTGTAAGTGCAGCTATAGTAAAATGTTCTGGTAAGACACTGTCCTCTACTGGTGAAGAGTTTAGTTGATTTTTACAAATCTGATTACAAAAAACTCCCTTCAACGGGCAAACAATGATATACAATGATTACTTATGATTATAAAACATCAGCAATGAGAATGTGTTCTAAAAATGCTGCAAATGTTATAATTCTAAAACAGAATATACTGTGGATATTTCTTGAACTACATACCATTGTATTTACTTAAGCTATTTTTCAAAATAAAAAAAATATAAATATAAATGTGCCATATATATGTGTTTAAATTAATATTTAACCATTATATTTACCAACTCTGAGACTGTACACAAGTAAACACAAAATGCAGTTTCTAAATGAAGGTGTTTATTATTAAGGAGAAGAAAAACCCAAGTGTATCTTATCTTAATATTGTGATATTATTTAACACTTGGGTAGTCATGGTCGTTTGAGGAGCTTGGAAAGAAAGTGACTGAACTTCTTTAGATTTCTGATTCACCTTTTATCCAAGAGTCTTCTTCCGAATTTAAGAAGGAACTGAAGAAGGCTCTTGGATGAGAGCTGAAACGTCTTCAAGAAATTTAAAGACGTCCAGTACTTCTCTTTCCAAGTTCCCTGGATTATCTCACTCTGTTTACACACCAAAACAAACAGCTGGAAGGCCTGTTATCAGCTGTTATCTGATGAAGCTGAGGAGACACAGACCGTAAAATTCCATCAAAGCTAATTTGCTCTGAATTTTATATGCACTTGGTGGTGAAGTGACGGTATATAAGGTTGCATTACTTAGAACTCCTTTCTGTTCTACCTGTGCGTATCTAATGAACAAGGATAGAACTGGGTGACTTTTTTTGTTATAAAATGTATATTTTATACTATCTAATATATAGTTGTGAAAAAGTGTTTTCCACACCACCTCCTGATTTCCTACTTTTTTTGTATGTTTGTCACACTTAAATGTTTCAGACCATCAAACAAATTTAAGTATTAGACAAAGATAATACAGGTGAACACAAAATGCAGTTTCTAAATGAAGGTGTTTATTATTAAGTTGAAAAAAATCCAAATTTGCATGACCCTATGTGAAAAAGCTAATAACTGGTTAGACCAACCTTAGCAGCAACAACAACTGCAATTGAGCATTTGTGATAACTGGCAATGAGTCTTTTACAGTGTTGTGGAGGAATTTTGGCCCACTCATCTTTGCAGAATTGTAGTAAGGCATCCTCAGGGTTTTCGAGCATTTACAGCATTTTTCAGGTCATGCCACAGCATCTCAATCAGATTCAGGTCAGGATTTTGACAAGGCCACTCCAGAGTCTTCATTTTGTTTTTCTTAAGCCATTCAGAATTGGACTTGCTGGTGTCTTTTGGATCATTGTCCTGCTGCAAAACCCAAGTTTGCCTCAGCTTGAGGTCACGAAGAGATGGGCGGGCGGCAGAATTCACGGTTCCATTTTCCATAGCAAGTCTTCCATGTCCCAAGGCAGCAAAACAGCCCCACACCATCACACTACCACCACCAAATTCTACTGTTGATATGATGTTCCTTTTCTGACATGCTGTGTTACATTCATGCCCGATGTAATGGGACACACACTTTCCAAAAAGTTCGACTTTTTTCTGTCAGAGCATTTTTCTGGGGATCATCAAGATATTTTCTGGTAAAACTGAGACGAGCCTTTATGTTCCTTTTGATTAGAACTGGTTTTCTTGAAACTTGAAACCTCATCTTGGCCATGCAAGCCGTTTTTACCACTCTCCTTCTTATGGTGGAGTCATAAACAGTGACCTTAACTGAGGCAAGTGAGGCCTGCAGTTCTTTAGATGTTGTTCTGGGGTCTTTTTTGACGTCATACATTCGTCGTTGATGTACTCTTGGAGTAATTTTGGTCGATAGGCCACCACTGAGATTGTGAACCTTTTCCAGACTGATAGATAGTGACTTTGTTTCTCAGCTGTTTCTTTGGGTTGAGAATGTTGTGTTGCTTTTTGAGATCTCTTTGCCTGTTTCAGTTTGTCAGACATGCTCGATTTAAGTGATTTCTTGATTCACCAGGTCTGCCAGTAATCAGGCATTGGTGTGGCAATGAAAGTGAAATGTGTTTAACTACAGTTAATTCATGATTTAACAGAATGGGGTAATCACTTTTTCACATAGAGCCATGTAGGTTTTTCTTCTCCTTAATAATAAACACCTTCATTTAGAAACTGCATTTTGTGTTTACTTGTGTTATATTTGTCTTTTTTCTTTAAATTTGTTTGATAATCTGAAACATTTGCAAACATAGAAAAAAAATAGGAAATCAGGAAGGAGGCAAACTCTTTTTAACACCACTGTATGTTGTTAACCAAAGTTCAACCAAAATTATGTTTCTTGTTTTTTTGTTTGTTTTTAATAATTACAGTATTCTCTTTAGAGTAACAATGAAATTCTAACATCAATGGCATGCATTTCTACTGCAAAAATAGAAATGAAAAAAATACTGTCTTTCCCCCGGTATAGCACGCCTGAATTAAACATGTTTTCCAGTATTGCTAAATAAATTCTTGAACATAGTTAAACTTATACTTAGCTTCAACTGTTTCCAAAAATCAATTACGAATAAAATGAATTGTCACATCTTTATTAATAGTCACAAGTTCCCTTCAAGTAAAGATTCAGAAACAATTTGAAATAAGTTGTCAGTTCACACAATATGAATTTAGGTTTGTAACAATTCTGAAACTGAAATGTGTGCATATATCACATCGTGGTTCCATCTTTCCAGAACAAGCCACCCATGTGAAGAGTTGAAAGTCTGCAAGTGTGGTAAACAAAATCTTTGCAGATTGTTCATGTGACAGCTGAGCTGGAAATGAAGTTGTGATCATTAGTTTGCATATAATCATCATGGGCATGAATGTCATACTTAATTTGGGCCATTTCTAAACAAGCTGATTATCAGTTTAAATAATTAGTACAATTTACTCTGATGTGTCATCACTTTGCCAAGGTCCAAAAGAAGACCCAAAGAATCTTCCAGGCCCTCAGATAACAGGAAATTGGTTAGAATATTAAGTACTAACCATGAACCAGCCAGACTCAGCCCTGCTATGACCTAGAAACGTCTGAAACACCAGTTTCACTGTCAATGTCCTCTTTAACCCCTGAGTATAGCGCTATGAATGACACATTTCATCTTTTCATCTTTGTATGCGATAAGCTCCAGTAGACTTGTCCTTTATGTGTTATTGGTTCCTTCCATTTAATCTCAGATCAGTTTAATGTTGAAAGGAGGATAGTGATGTGAAATAAAAACTCCCCGCAAATGTCTTAAACCTAAAGTAACAAGTCTGCATGGAATAGAAAGAAGACAGTACAGAAATTTGTGTAAAAATGCACAGTAAACAGTAAAAAGTTGCCAGAGAAATAAATAAATAAAAGTATAGATCCTTAAAATTTCTACTAAATTAGAGTAAAGCAAGGTGATTGAGACTGAGGAAACACTGGCGGTACAATAAATATGAAACAAAACAGATCTAAAATACAACAATTCAAGGGCTAACGACTCTAGAACATGAGTAAATAGAAATAAAAACCGAAGCTAAAACCCAGGGATCATGACAGAGAGCAAAATGTTTATTTTTGCTTCTATTGTAGTAATGCAAAAATACATTTTTAGGAAGGTTTTGTAGTTGCCAGAACTTTGTTGATCCATTGAAGGTATTTTGAGATGTCCGTATAGACATTGGGCACATCTGGGTAGTTACAGTTGCGATATTTGTTGAAAGAAACAATACCAACAGCTAACCCGTTGCACACCAGAGGACCACCAGAATCACCCTGTGAGGAAAGAGGATTTTCATTTTTCATTTCATATTTAATTTAGGTTTTTCAGCTAATTGTCAACAGGAAACAAGTAGACATAGACAATGAAAGGACAGAAGCCATACCTGACAGAATCCTTTGTCTGTGCCGTATCCACCTGCACAGATAACATTGACAGGAAGACCGGGCCATTGTTCCCTACAGACTTCTGGGTTAATGACAGACACATTCACAACTCTCAGGTGATCGACAACTGAGCCACCATTTTTAGTTGTTCCCCATCCAGCCACTTGACAAATTTGATTTTCTTCCAAGGTTATTTCAGCACATGGAAGTTGAATTATTTGTACTTTGCAGCCTAGTTGAGCTTTCCTAGATAGCTGTAGACACACAACAACAGAAAGTAAAAATCAGAAATGTCTATTTTTCTAGTACATTTGTAGTAATTATGTAATCTAAATAAATCAAACATAAATTACATCACCTGTAATGGTTGTTTGCGTAAATATATACTTACTTTAAGGAGCATGATGTCATCGCCCAGCCAAACATCATTAAAATTGCTGGGCTTGAATTTCTTTTCGACGATTATTTTTGTATTACTGCCCTGCTGGAGATTGTGGTTGCCAATAACAACATGTGTGATGTTCCTAAACAAGTAATCATTAAGATGTGGTGAATATGTTAAGAAAACTATTTTAATGGCACGCATCAGAGACTGCCCCACAAGAAAATAGATTACTTACACAGTGTCACAGTGTGCAGCCGTTACAACAATGTCCTCAGTGACAAGAAATCCTCCACATACATGACCCTTGCTACTCTGTACAGAAGCCATATACAACATTGATTTATCTGGTGCTTTTTTACCATGTATGATGTCACTTCCATATCCTGCAAAAAAATTTAAAAAATAAAGTAAGCCAAAACACTGTAAATGTCAAATTAACACGCTCTTATGATTCTCAAATGACACACTTTGTCTGTGTATATACATAGTTCCTCTTTCACTTATTTTGTCAATAGCAGGGATAGTGATAAATGGGCAGAGAATAATAATGCCATTCATACCTAGTTGTCCCAGACATGTCAGAAGATAGACCAGCAGAAATGCATGCAGGCTTTCCATGTTGCCACTGAAACAGCCTCCGGGGGTGTGAAGGAGACCCTTTTATACAGCACTTTGCTGTGTTGTCACGTATGATTATCATCGTTCTTATTTTGACTTATAACCACATCCTTTATTCGGTGTATGTGTGCACTTCATTTGGAACCTTGGTGTTATCGTGCTTATCATAACTGCACAGTACCTCATCAGTCTTAACCACACTGGTTATTTTATGAGTTTGACCTTATCACTGTCTCACGGACTCCTTCATTATGAATTGTTTTTTTACGTCACTTTCTGCCCCCTGATTTGATTCATTCTGTGTCTTTTTTACCTCTTCTTCTTCTATAATCACTAATCAAGTCAGATTGATTAAATCAGTACCAACAGACTTTTCAATTCTTTTATAGAAACCAAAGTCTGTCAGAATGATCAATTGGTTGTTCTCTCTGAATTACTTTCTTTCAGCCTTACTTTGTTCTTACTAGGCTACTGTAGACCTGCTTCTCTTCACAGTTTGTAACTAAGTGTTTTATGAGTGGTTTATATGTCACTGATATCGCTGAATGTTATGTGTTTCAAAGTAAGTTACGGTTAATCACATAACATTTTTAAGCAACGCACTAATGTAAATGTTGATTAGTACCTGGACTGGTTCTCACACAGCACTTTTCTACTCTACTTGAGCACTCACAGCACTTTAAACAACATACCTCATTCACCCATTCATACTAATTCACACAGGCACTTTTTATCTATGCTTAAGTGCTGTTTACATTCTGATGGATACATCTGGGAGTAACTTGGGTCTGGTATCTTGCCCAAATATATTTGGCATGCAGCGTGCTTTATACTAAATTCAGTAATTCACTAAATTCAGTAATCACATTACTGTTACAATGATGTAAGTTCTGGCATTGCAAAGGTTCTGAACTTATCGGCATGAATGTCGAATGGAAAGATATCTTTTTCTTAATGCACACTTGCACTGCAATCACAGAAAAGCTATTCTGAGGTGACTACACCTGTAGTATCACTTCTTGTAAGACAAACTTTTCGTGCCCTCTTTTCCAGGCAAACTTAGATATCAGATTAGATAGTGACAGTTTTAAACCCACGGATACAAGAGCGGTACAGCTGCAGTTCTATTTTTTTAATCTCAGCCTTTGAATACTGTTTTCGAAACCTTATGCCCTTTTGGATACTGCTGACCAACAAGTCATAAATGAATAATACAAAGGAAACAAAGGTATATTTTTATGTAGCTCAAAGCTCACTGAAATACTTTACATTCACTGTGACAAAGTATAACTGAACCACAGAAACCACAGATAACAAATTTCATGCAGAACATCAATGTTCTCACAATCACAGTGACGAAAGTGAAATATAAAACTATAAGCTTACTGCTGAATAGTAGTAAGGGGGAAAACCTTAATATATTTACATGCTTATATGTTATGTTATGTCCTAAGTAAATTTAAAGATGAACATTTTTCACTTCAGTATTTGGTGCTAGTATGAAAGAGAGATACCTCTTCTGACTTTAGTGACTTCAGAGTGACTTTGTGTTGACCTAACATGTCACAAAGCCACTGGAGAGATTGGCTCTTAATGAAGTTTTGCACTACCTCACATTATAAACCCTTTATTATGGGCCTCTGACATGATGGGCCAATACAAACAAGCTGGAAATTGTTTGTTTGGTGACCTGGATGAACTGCTTCAGGCAGGAAGAGCGTGGTGATGATTGCGTGATATAAGATAAGGTGTCTTATACCATGGTCTGCAAAGCTTGAAACACTTTCATAGCATTAGCTGACAAGAATGTGATGAGTTCAGCAAATGTTGTTAGATCAAAGCTGTTGTTTTTCTTTTGCTCCACTTTCTTTGGTTCCCTTTCACACTGCTACAACTAGATGACTAAGAGAAACATCAGCTTCAGTCTTCAGGTTTTACCACCTTTGCTTTTGCATGTTTTATGGTGGCATGTGCAAGTAATTTCTTAATTCCTGACTGCCAGCAGTGTGTGTGTGTGTGTGTGTGTGTGTGTGTGTGTGTGTGTGTGTGTGCGTGTGTGTGTTTAAAAAATGCATACACCTGACTAACTGGTGATACTTGTGACTGGTGTGAAGACGTTAGTGTGCAAATTCCCTGCTGACTCGGCCCCAGGATGGCTAGAGGCAAGAATCAAGCGCACCCGAATGAGCGCATCATTGATCATGTGCACATCACGCAGAGGGAGAGTGGGAGTGAGAGACGAAAGGCGCAGCGACAGAGCATGGCAGTTGTAACGCAGTTTGTGTGATTCCGTGTGCGTTAATGAAACTAAAACCATGCTTATAGTCACCAATACTGCATCTGCCACAATTATGAGTGCATATCTGGCTGTACCACAGTTGGATTTATCATGGCAAGCCC
>JAQSNX010008861.1:0-11924 GCA_029532605.1 Oreochromis grahami
AAGCGCATAGTCCCTCCTGATAGCCCTCAATGTCTACGTGTATTTAAAATTGAGAGGTGGGCAACGACGCCAGGGGTGAGGTGTACACCCTGATGGTAATTTGGATTCTGTGTGGCGTGCCCACCCCCAAGATCCTATATGTATGTGTAATGAGAGTGTGAGTAATGTGAATGTCTAAGTTGTGGGATAAAATTGAGGCAGAGGCAGCCAGAAGGGGACAGAGGGGGGGGGGGGTGCCTCCCCTGCACCCTGGTGACACACCCCTACCCCAAGGCCCTGCATGTGTGGGTGACTGTGGTGGAGCGAGAAGAGGGTTTTTTTTTATCCTTGAGGAGCTATGTCAGAGACAATGGGGATGCAGAGCTGGAGCGAAGTGAAGAGCTAACAGAAAAACAAATAAACCATTGATTCTAGCTAACAAGGTCCTCAAGCCCTGATTAAGACCAATAGAGAGTCTAGTAAAATGTGCTTCACACAAACATGGCTGAGCTCACAGTTTTTGGACCACAGTGTGACAATAACTGGCTTCAGAACTTGGCAAACAGGGATGTTAATCTGAGTGAAACCAACCAAAACAAAAACCAGTTTAATGAACTGTGAAGAAAACCGCCATGCTGGACATGTTACTGTGGAAAAATGTTTCTCTGTCCCAGATATCAAACAGATAGCAGTCGCGATGCATCCATATGACTTACTGGGGGAATTTTCATCTATTATTGTTGTTGATTTAACCATCAGCTGATGCAGGGCAGTGGTAATTTTGACAGATAATTTTGATTGAAAGGTTGGTGGTTCAATCCCTGGCTGCTCTATTCTGCACACCAACTATCTTTGGCCAAGATGCTTCTTTCTGCTGAGAAAATTCAGGAGTTTTATTGTAAGTAAAAATATTTTAACAGTTGTCTGTAAGTCGCTCATGAAGTTCGTTCTCACTTGCAACATCACATCCTGGCACACGGGATAGAACATTTCTTTTCTGGTGGTAAGGAGTCTGAGCTGGGCTGAGTAAAATTAAGTGATACCAGTAAGATAGTTGGGCTCACCTCAATGCACAGCTTGGGCTGTGGGACCAGTCTCCTAGAGAGGGTTTGGACTGTTTCCCTCTGGAGTTGCCCTGGGTGAGAGGCAGCAGGCAGTGGTGGGTATTCTTGTATCCCTCGAATTTGCTCTCTACATAAGGGGTTTTCCCCAGAGGATCAAATTGTGCAGGTTTCGGTCCCTGCACAAGTGCACCAAGAACTTGGTCTGTATTGCCAGCAGTAAAATCAGTAAAACTGTCAAAACAGTGAGGCGACTGCTGAATGTCACAGTTGCCAGCCAAAAAGCCACCAAAGCCAGACTGGAAGCAGGAGGAGTGATACACCTCCTGCTTCCAGCCCTGCAGATGCCAGGCTTGTGATGTGCTCCTCTGTCTCATAGTGACCAGAAACTAGTTTTCGGAGTGCCACAAATAATTTGTGTGACTGCTTTGATGCAGAACAGAAGATAAATTGTCCTGCACAGCAGCAAAATCTGCACAGAAGACCTTGGTGGGGTTGATGGAAGTTGCAACCATATTATATACCATTCTGTTGCAAAAAATTCCCATTCCTCCTCATGGGATTCAAACCTTCCAAAAAGTTCAACTTCTGTCTTTTCAGTCTGTATAATATTGTCCAAGTCTTGGAACTCATCAAGCTGTGTTTCCAACTTAGCAACTTTGTCGCTATATCTAGCGAGTTCTCAGACCCTGTTCGTGACTTTTTTTTCTAAAAAGCAACTAGCGACAAACCAGGTGACTTGGCAGGTGTTATTGGAGACTTATGATGACTTTTTGATGTGAAAGCACGTATCGCTCTTACTCTCACAGTCACAGCTGTAGTCTTCTGCTCCTTGTCAACCTTGCCTGTGTCTGTTTGGTTGGACAGTAGCTGCATGTCTGTCTGGTACTTGAAGTCACACAGGACTGTTGTTCTAGACCACCTTTGGTGGTGTCGCCCATCAGGACTTGGGGACATTTAGTCCATTTGGGGCATAGATGTTCCTGTACACTATCCCAGGCATTTGGTTGTGTCTCCCAGTATACATAGTCACATGGTTACTTGGATTATATGTCCTTCAATACCTGAAAGTATGTGTTGATTGTCTCTGGGGTACCATGAATCCTGTTCCCTTTGGTAGACTTCTAAAGATGATCAATGGATTTAGTGCTTAGGGCCTGTTCTTGTGATCAGAGCCTCTATGTTGTTATTTAGGATGGCCTTTTCCTGCCACCGGTAGGATTCCTTGATGTCAGCTCCTGTCCTCTATCTGTTGATGGTACATCCCACATAGGGGCTTGATTGTCCACAACAGTTCCTCTTCCTGTTCTTCCATTAGTCTTCAGTTGCCTGAGCCATAGTTGGTTCAGCTCATCTTGGGGGGTATCTTCCTGATATATGGATAAATGCTCGATGTTTCATCCTGGATTGTGGATCTTACACTTTCTAGTCCTCGCTCTCTTTCTTTTCATTACAAGAACGTCAGGGTGGACTTCAGGTGGAGCCCTTCATGCACTGTGAGAAATTTTTACGTCTTGATATCAGTGGGATCTATCTATTCTTTCAGCCTGATTTTCAACACCTGAATTACCTCTGAAGGTATGTGGTTGTGACTGACCTTTTTGCATCTTTATCATGTATCCAGCTGGCCTGTGGGATACCCAGATACTTGTTGTTGTGTATCTGCTATTCTGTGTTCTGCATATCATATTTTTGACGTATTCTTTTATTTAATGAAGCTTATGTGCAACTTCAGTAAGGAAGAGCTATGGTCTCATATCTTACTAAGGTTTATCACTCTCACTTTCCCATGCTGTCAAGCTGTTTGTGTCATCACTGGTCTAGTCCA
Source organism: Oreochromis grahami (assembly GCA_029532605.1). NCBI lineage: Eukaryota > Metazoa > Chordata > Actinopteri > Cichliformes > Cichlidae > Oreochromis > Oreochromis grahami. The sequence goes on from JAQSNX010008861.1 coordinate 2,869, forward strand.
ATCACCTCCTCCAGGCCAGTCAACATTCATGCCACGTACTTTAAATCTCACTGCGCATCTGTCATTCTCCTTTGCAGACGCCTTTATGCATCGTGTTCATGTCTTTGTCCCGATCGTGCTATATTGCGCTCATCGATTTTGATTGTTTGCAGCGTAATCTATGATCCCGTCATCATCGCTGTCCTGGAAATACTTGTATAAAAGCAGAATTCACTGATCCTGCATCGCATTACATCCAGATTCAACCATCTGGCAATTCTTGCTTCAGCAATGCCAAACTAGCTCTGGCCTGAGCGCCGTGCAATTACTCAATTACAGGAGCTCTTTCCATCTCATCTGCAGAATGGTCTTCTTCACTAAAGTGTTAACTGTGCGCACTTAGCATTCCCTCATACCCCATTTGTTTCGAATTTGTCAGTAGGGTTTAAATTAACTGCACAGATAAATGTCCTTTTAGTTCTATGAGTGATGAGGTGTATTTCCCAAAGTGAGATCTGCATAGGCCCACTGCAATAATCATCGGCTAAGGCCTTTTGAGTTTTTCACCACCTGGTTATGAATTAGTGAAACTTGTAGTTAGGTTTATCTGCGGAATTCAGCAACTTTTTCAGGTAGGCCTGGTTTCTTGAAGCCTCTGTATAACACAGCTTCAGCACACATTCATATTATCGTTTAATCGAAAACACCCTGCGTCTGTGTTCCCCATACAGTGTAGGATGATATGTTTAGCTTCGAATTTTATCCATACAAGCGGTTTATGTGGAAGTTCATTCAGTCCAGTATCAGGAGCCTTATATTTAAAAGAACCTCGCAAAACCTCAACCTTTTCTATTAGTATCACAAGCCTCCATGACTGGCAATTATTGGCTTACTGATTGTTCGCTAGCCAATTCAGGCGTTTCACTCATCTTAACGCGTTTCATAAATTTTCTGCTCTCAGATGAGAAATCAATTTGTGCACCAGGTGTGGAGTTTCTGGGCACTTTAGGCATCCTAAATAATCAAATGCTGCTCAAATTTCTGAGCTCCTCATCCATTAAAGATGCCTGCCTTCCCTGCTTGGTGATCTAAATCTCTTTCGTCAACTTATTTTGCCTTCTTCAGTCATGCACATTACTTTAGATTGTTCACCCTGGCGCTCAGTGCAACTTCTGCTACTTTCTATCATTTAGGCTTCTACCTCAGAAGGTTTGTCATACCTGCTCAATATTTTCAATGGTATGTCCTTTGTTTTCATTATTCTTCTGTTTTCATTGTGCTAAACATTTAACACCATCCTATGGGTGTACTAGCATTGGTAATAGTTAGCAGGAGTAATCCTCCTGAGTTTCTATCATTTCCTGTCCTCCATAGGAATAATTCAAGTATATAAGTTCAAATTGGTAATACATGGACCCTACCCTATATTTCATGCCATTAAGTAGCATCTCCCTGGACTCTATGCAGTAACTGTTTCCGTTTTCTTTTCCAAACTAAAGGTACATCTTCAAGAAGGCCTGCATTTGGAATTGGTAAATAGGTCTATCTGTTTCATTTTCAAAGATTGTCTATAAATAGGTAGGTGGGTGCTGCCTCAACAGCTTTACAAGCCTTTCATTCCAACCTCAGTCCGATAGAGCCAATCACATCAAAGTCACCTAGGAGGCGTAAGGTAACTCCCGCCAATTATAAACAGCTTTTCTCTTACTCGTCTCCAAATGCATTGCAGGTCATCAGCGACCTTTTCTTCTTGCATCCATTTCAATTCAGCATCACCCTGTATCCATGTGGTCCTCAAATCATGTTTTCTTAACCTGTGGTTCTGCCTACTCCTTCTAAGATACTCAAGTCTAAATTCCTGACAAGTCGGCATATAGCTAGTGGTGGTATCCAAGTCTGTCTTCTTATCCTGTTGCCAACTCTTAGCCTCATTAGGGTCTCTGTACTCTCTTCCAGCCTACAGCAGCCTGAGCCTTAATGCAGGGTTTTCTCCCCCCGTGTTTCTTGCAACTCTTAGCTTTTCGCAGCCTCTCTGCTCTCTGTCGGCCATCAGCTGCCCCGAGCCTTAACCCAGCTCTGCTGCTCTCCTGGCCTTTGTTATCCCTCAACCCTTTCACTGACTCTGTTCTTCTTTCTGATCGAATGGAAAACGTGGCCTATTATCGGACAGCCCAGCACTCAAGGTGATGCTTTGGGTGGAGTGTTCCTCCGGCCAGCAGGCTAGCCTCTAGCCATGGTTGGGATCTCTCCTTGCAGGTTCTCTGTTCTCTGTCGGCTATCAGTAGCCCAATCCTGAATGCAGGCTCTTCTCTCTCCTCACTCTGCAACTCTCAGCATTGTCTTCGCATTTTCAGCCTTTGCAGGCTCTCTGTGCTGTCGGCCATCAGCAACCTCTCACCATTGTGGCTCTTATCTACTTGCTGTCTCTTTTTTTACCTTCTGAATGAATGGGAAATGCTGGGCCCAGCACTCGTGCTGATGTTTCGGGCAGTCTGTTCCTCCTCCCAGCAGGCTCGCCTATAGTCCTGGCCAGGATCCTTCCAGACCTGTCCCAATTTCTCACCCTTCTTGGTGCTTAGGAGTAATGCATGGCACAGGCTTAAGCTGTTTTTCTGATAAATCTAGTATGACACGAATGCAACATAAGAAGACCCTGCAGCTTTTAATTGGTTTGCATTAGTATGTCACCTTTGATTTCAGGGCTGCATTGACTGCCAAAATCAAAGGCGGTATTCAAAAACTCAGTCAAAAAGCCACGTGACACTACCTGCACAGACAATGCAAAATGGGGAGCAGGCAGTGAAACGAGGAGCAGGCAGTAAAACACTCATCAGAAAACAGGGAAGGCTTCAGGCTTCATTAGTCGTGAGTGTGGTGCACTGTGTGGACGTGTCAAAGACACAGCTGCTTCGTGAACTAGTAGAGGCACTTCCACTAATGACTTTTTGTGAGTGAGTTTGTGCTTTCACTTTGTTTGTGAGTCAAAATGTGTGTGTGGGTGCATGTGTAATTTATGTGTATCCAAGTCTCTGTTATGCATGTGTTTTGTTGTACGTAGTATGCATCTGTGAGTGTGTGTTTTTTTCTTTTCTGTCCTGTAATATTGTGAAGAAGGTGAGTAAATATATTCAGCTGCATAAATATAATGGTCTAATTAGAGAAGAGCCATATAAATACAATAATGAAGTTTAGTCTGTGATAGACAGACAGAAGTAAAGGAGCAAAATAGAGACACTGTTTTATTTTTTATTTATTTATTTTGAGCACCTCATCTGGGTGATTTCCATTGGAACACATAAAATATATGTATTGAGATTTTCATCTTGGACCATATTTCATTTTAGTCAAAATTTTACCCTTCCTCTTAAAAGACCTTGAATTTGGAACCGTTACCAAATGTTCCTTCACACCATCACCAAAAGAATCTGAGGGGATCATCTGATTGGTAAAGTTTTCTCTGATTCTATAAGATAAAGACATTGGAATATCAGAGAAAAGTGACCTGAGGTGAATATTGTTTTGAATTTTTCTGTCAAAAACAAATAAAATTTCCAGAGCAGTACTACAACAGACTATTTTCATCCAACAGTGGACTTTAGGTTAAATAAGTGACTCTGTACATTTAGAAAATGCTTTTTTACAACAGTGAGCTATAACTTCCATTTCTTTCACAGAAAGAAACGTAACAAAAAGAACTGTGCATGGTCCTGTTCCCGATCTTCAAAAACAAAGAGCCTTCTGAGCAGTTAGCTGTACTATCAGTGTTTGAAGAGTGGGAGAAGAGGGTTGCACTGACTATCCAACACAATGGGCAGCAAAGTGAACACATTTTATAAGTGGTCAGAAACTTGTAAAGAACTCATGAAAGAATAAAGTTACATTGAAACCAAGCACACCATTGTTTTTCTTGTGACATTACCAATAAGTTTGATGTGTCACATGACCCTCTTCCTATTGAAAAAACAAAAGTTGTATCCAAGATGGCCGACTTCTAAATGGCCACCATGGTCACCACCCATCTTGAGGAGTTTGCCCCCTCACATATACTAATGTGCCACAAACAGGACTTTAATATCACCAACCATTCCCATGTTATTACGGTGTATCCATATAAATGGCCCACCCTGTAGTTTACCTATATCACTATAAATGATGGTTTTGCCTAAAATCAACTATTTGCTCTCGCTGAAAAGCCTTCAGTTAATCCAAAAATGCTGCAGCAAGAGTCCTGACAGGGACTAGAAAGAGAGAGCAGATTTCTCCTGTTTTGGCTTCCCTTCATTGGCTTCCTGTTAAATCCAGAATTCAAAATCCTGCTCCTCACATACAAGGTCTTAAATAATCAGGCCCCATCTTATCTTAATGACCTTGTAGTACCATATCACCCTATTAGAGCACTTTGCTCTCGCTCTGCAGGCCTACTTGTTGTTCCTAGAGTATTTAAAAGTAGAATGGGAGGCAGAGCCTTCAGTTTTCAGGCCCCTCTTCTGTGGAACCAGCTTCCAGTTTGGATTCAGGAGACAGACACTATCTCTACTTTCAAGATTAGGCTTAAAACTTTCCTTTTTGCTAAAGCATATAGTTAGGGCTGGACCAGGTGACCCTGAATCCTCCCTTAGTTATGCTGCAATAGACGTAGGCTGCCGGGGATTCCCATGATGCATTGAGTTTTTCCCTTCCAGTCACCTTTCTCACTCACTATGTGCTAATAGACCTCTCTGCATCGAATCATATCAGTTATTAATCTCTGTCTCTCTTCCACAGCATGTCTTTATCCTGTCTTCCTTCTTTCACCCCAACCAATCACAGCAGATGGCCCCGCCCTCCCTGAGCCTGGTTCTGCCGGAGGTTTCTTCCTGTTAAAAGGGAGTTTTTCCTTCCCACTGTCGCCAAAGTGCTTGCTCATAGGGGGTCATATGATTGTTGGGTTTTTCTCTGTATTTATTATTGTGCGATCTACTGTACAATATAAAGCGCCTTGAGGCGACTTTTGTTGTGATTTGGCGCTATATAAATAAAATTGAATTGAATTGAATTGCTCTGACTAATTCTTAAATCCTCTGTTGATTAGTTTAAGTCACTACACTCAGACATCAGTTTTTTTAAAAATGCTACCAAGTGGAGGAGTTCAAGTATCTCGGGGTCTTGTTCGCGAGTGATGGGAGAAGGGAGCCGGAGATCGACAGACGGATTGGTGCTGCGGCTGCAGTGATGCGGACGCTGCACCGGTCCGTCGTGGTGAAGAGGGAGCTGAGTGTAAAAGCGAAGCTCTCAATTTACCGGTCGATCTACGTCCCTACCCTCACCTATGGCCACGAGCTGTGGGTAGTGACTGAAAGAACGAGATCGCAGATACAAGCGGCAGAAATGAGCTTCCTCGGGGGCGTTCTGTCTCTGGCTGGGGGCCTGGCCGGGCCTCAGGGGCCTGGGTCCTGGTTGGTGTGTTGCCGGGGTTGTGGGCGGGTGGGTGTATGGGGGCCCGGTCCTGGCACAGGGTGCCGCCGGTGCATCGAGCCACCTGGGGGGCTCTTCAACTGGTGGGGGAGGTTGTCACATCTTGCAGGAGCTTTCGCTCTTCGGGAACTCTCTCTGCAGGAGGGGGAGATACAGGAGAGGTGGAGGAAGATCTCAGCCTGGGCGTCTATTGTCTTGTGTAGTCTGGAAGATGAGTGGATGATGGGGTGGGTGTAGTTTTCTCTGTGGTGGGGTCAGGTGGACTGTCCCGGGCTCTGTGGGGCCGGGCGGCGCTGCTGCACTGGGCCCCGGTCCGGATGGGCCTGGGCCCCCCTTTCCCTGGCGGGTTGCAGAGTATGGGGGTGCCTACTGGGGTCAGCGGGGGAGCTGGCCCCAGGGAGGGGTCACTTGACCCTCCCTTCCTTCCCTCCCCATCTCCAGCTGCCTCCCTCTTCTCGCTCCACCACAGTCACCCACACATGCAGGGCCTTGGGGTAGGGTGTGTCACCAGGGTGCAGGGGAGGCACCCCCCCCCCCCCCTCTGTCCCCTTCTGGCTGCCTCTGCCTCAATTTTATCCCACAACTTAGACATTCACATTACTCACACTCTCATTACACATACATATAGGATCTTGGGGGTGGGCACGCCACACAGAATCCAAATTACCATCAGGGTGTACACCTCACCCCTGCGTCGTTGCCCACCTCTCAATTTTAAATACACGTAGACATTGAGGGCTAGCAGGAGGGACTATGCGCTTACCTGCTTCTCTGGCAGGTAGCTCCATGCCCTCCTGGGTTTTAAATGCACCTTAGAACACACATACATCAACACTACATATGAGCGGGTGGAGGGAGGTTTGGAGTCTTCACACACCCCCGTTCTCTGCGGCCTGCTGGAGTGGGGGGGCTAGGAGGAGGAGTTGGCCGTCCGACTGGGGTCTGGAATGTGGGGCCTCCCTGCTGCTGTGGAGTCGGGGCGGCCTGCTTCTCCCCACCGCAGGGGAAAAGGGTAACACCACCTGGGTCTGGGTGCAGCTTCCCCCTCCAGGGGCAAGGGTACCCAGACCCGGTTCTTAGAGTACGCTTGGGGAGAGTGATTGTGTGTACAGCGTCTCTTTATGTCTGTCTCCGCGTTGGTTGAGTGTGGAATAATTGCCTATGAGAGCATGAGGGTGGGAATGGATGTTTGTATCTGTGTGTGCCTGTATGTCTGTGTCTATATGTCAGGTTGGGTATCAGACGCCACCTCTCTGGGGACATCTCAGGCCCTCCAAGGTTTGGAGGCCTATCTCCCCCACCACTTCCCCTGCCGGTGGTGGACGCCCTCAGACATCGGTGCATTGGTGGTTCTTTGTGTGCGGGGTGGGCGCCCAGGTACACACCGGCTCACTCCTTGGCGGCTGCTTATCGGGGCCTGGAGCCTGGGGCTCGCTCGGGCCACTTCGGAGGCAGGGTGCCCTCGGCCTCTCGGCCCGGGGCTCGGTCACTCAGGCACAGCTGGCTGCCGGCGGAGCTCACGGGCACGTCACTGCAACCCCCCTGGCTTCTGCTCCGCGGCTGCTGAGTGACCCCTCATCTGGGACTCTCCTCAGCTCTTTCTGGGATAGTGGCGCGGCTGCCCCTCTGTTGGTCTTCCTTGGTCTCTTGTGTTCTGGGGGCCTCTGGACGTCTGGAGTTTTGATCTCCTCCATACCTGCGTCATGCCCTGGAGGACGGGGCAGTGGCCCCCCCACACCCTCTAGCAGATCATTACATGAAGGAACCTTTAAAAACAAGCGCGTTCATGTTCACAGGTGTACACACGGGTGATCACACACAAACTACACCCTTTTGGCTCTTACCTCAAAGCACACTGTGCGCTGTCGATCTTACGCGCTGCACAATAATGTCTAACATTTAGTATTTACTGTCATATTCCCATAGATCATTGTGATGTTGTTTATTACTCTCGTTTTCTTCTGCTTGCTTTCTCTTTCTTTCTCAACAGGTGATCCAGGTGATCGATATATGTATTTTTTTCGTCTGCTTATTCTGTTGGTTTTTGGTTTTTTGCCCTTTTTCCCCGTCCCTCTTCCCCACTGTTTTTCTTTCCCTCTTTCTTTCTCCCCTTTCTTTCCCCCAGTAAAAAAAAAAAAAAAAAAAAAAAAAAAAAAAGTTTAGTCTTTGCTTTACTGTTACTTTATATGTTGTTTGTTTAATTTAAGGCTAAAAGAAAATTAAATCAATAGAAAAAAAAAACAAAGAAAAAAAAGAAAAAAAAGAAATGAGCTTCCTCCGAAGGGTGGCTGGCCTCTCCCTTAGAGATAGGGTGAGAAGTTCGGCCATCCGGGAGGGGCTCAGAGTAGAGACGCTGCTCCTCCACATCGAAAGGAGCCAGTTGAGGTGGCTCGGGCATCTGACAAGGATGCCTCCTGGGCGCCTCCTGGGTGAGGTGTTCCGGGCATGTCCCACCGGGAGGAGGCCCCGGGGGCAGACCCAGGACACGCTGGAGAGATTATATCTCTCGGCTGGCCTGGGAACGCCTTGGTATTCCCCCGGATAAGCTGGAGGAGGTGGCTGGGGAGAGGGAGGTCTGGGCTTCTCTGCTTAGGCTGCTGCCCCCGCGACCCGGCCTCGGATAAAGCGGATGAAGATGGATGGATGCTACCAAATGCAAAAGACATTGGTGGTTTAGAGCTATCATGTTTAAATCACTGCTTCTTAGTCAATTGATTGTTGTATGTTTCAAAATTGATCAAATCAAGCTCATTAGATGGCCCATGGCTTGACCCATAACAAGCACTCTGTGAAAAAGTAAAAATGTCACATCTGCCTTTCATTACCTAAAGCATTCAGCATCATTACTGCTTTAAAAGCCTGATGGGAATTGGCAACCCAACTACTAAATGGAACAACAAAATGTGTTTCAAGCAGGTTATGATTGTTTACGTTGCTTCTTTTATTTTGATTTTTGTTAAATGCATTGTGCTTCATGACGGCCAGCTGCAGCAACTCATGTTAATTTTTTTTTTAATTTAATGACCAAATTAATCTAATATTATTTGAAGGCTTATTTTTGATGATTTTTGATGCACGTTGTGAGTTATGAAAAAGTGAGACAGGTACTTTTTATTTTGCAAGTATTATAAAGTGAAGTTCTATGAATATATTTTAGGCGAGCTCAGACACAGAGGTTTCTTGGGAGCACAGCCGTTTATTTGGAATCAGCCCAGAACACTGCCGCTACCTTCTGCTCAGCGCGGCAACCACAGAACAACAACAAAAAGAGCGCTCTCACCGGAAACACAGTCGCGAGAGAGGCGCGTCATCAATCACCATAACAACATGACAACACAAACATAACTGTAATAACAAAACCCCGAACAGCCCTGGCCCACTACAATATTATTGTTATATCTTTGCATTACACTTTTAGCAATGCTGAATCTTCATCAGCTGACTGCCCTGACAGTGTTGCTTCCGAGCAAAGTTGTAATCCCACAGGAGGTATGGAGGAAGATGGTAGTTTCAATGGACCATCATGGTGAATGCCAGCTGAGTGAAGAATTAGGCCCTAAAGGAAGCGCTGTGTGTGGGTTTACACTCTCACTCCAATGCTGTAACACTTTATGAAATGCAGC
>JAQSNX010008862.1:0-11046 GCA_029532605.1 Oreochromis grahami
ACAAACACAGCAGTGCTACTAATCCAAAATACTCAAAGCTTCATAGAACTGAAACAACATTTATTTTTAGCTCCATTCTGCTGCTGATACATACTTTAGGTTTCTGAATATTAAACTTGTTGCTGCCTTTCATAGTGTGTAACTTGAAGGCCCTGAGTACCTTCTCCCACACTGAAAACACTGGGATGATAACATTATTTGAACATTATCTAATAAGACTGATTCAGGACAGACAATTAGTTATTTTAAACTTTTCTAGCAGTCCTTCACAAACAGGGAACAGTCTGTCTATTCTCTCCATCTGTCAGCTGCTGCTGGCTCTTCCTCCTCCTCTTCCTCACACACTGAGTTTGTCCTGGTGGATCATCAGGGGTGCAAAGCCTCACAGATTCAGTGCAAGTCATCAGAGTAATGTAATGACAAGAATGTATAGTTGTAATGTGTAATATGGGTTCATATAGTGGTTCATATAGTTATGCAAGGTACGTCAGCACTTATTGTACAAATAAAGAATACTCTGTTTATAAATCTATGTTTTGCATTTTTATAGTAGGTAGATAATTTAGACTTGGTCATTTTACGAGTCGCTACCATGCTGAAAAAGTGTGTGAGCCTCTGCTCTAGGAGTTGCAAACAAAGAGCACATAAATAACACAGTTGGTTATTTCTGGCAACTTTCAAAAGACGTGTAAAGATCAATTTTATTGACTTTGGGTCAATAATAAAGTATGATGAGCAGCAGCAAAGACCAGAGTGAACAACCATTTTAGCTAAAGGTAACGGTGCTGGCTAACAAGCTATCTAGCATAAATCTGGCCTGACATTAGCATTAAGTCAGATAATTGACAGGCATTAAGTCCACATCCCAGCAGTCTCTTCATGCTCAGTTTGACCCACTGTTGGAACTGTTGTTAGTTAGGCTCTGAGCCCTCATACTGAACCACAACACTGGTTTATTAAGCTAAAAGGAAACACTAGCTGTGTCCCAAAACCTAGGCCGCATCCTCGGAGGGCCCGGCCTTCACAGTCTATGTGGGCCGGGTCCTTCAACGACCGTGAAGGGCGGAAGTGTGAGGCTGTGAAATGGGACAGTTTGGCCTTCAGATTTACGTCACCGCTGTCTCGGTGGAATTTAATAAACGCAGCCGTCTGCTCCTTGCTATCTAAAATATAACGACACTGCCGTAAATTCTCGATCATCTCACACTTCTCTTTAGTCAGTGTCCTGTTTGACGTTTATTCAGCTGTGTGAAAACTCCGGAGGAACCCACCCGAGGGATTAATAAAGTTTTATTCAATCTAATCTAATCTAATAACTTTGATCTCAGCCAAACCGATTTAAAAAAGCCAAACAATAACATTATTAAGTTATCTGAGTTGACTGACGTCGACTGAGAAAATTGTCAGGTGGTGGAAGGAATACTTCGAGGACCTCCTTAATCCCACTGACACGTCTTCCGAGGAGGAAGCAGAGTCTGGGGATGAGGGAATGACCCGCCAATTTTGGGGGCGAGGTCACTGAGGCAGTTAAACAACTCCTCGGTGGCAGAGCCCCTGGTGTTGATGAGGTCCGCCCGAGTTCCTGAAGGCTCTGGACGTTGTAGGGCTGTCCTGGTTGACACGCCTCTACAATGTTGCGTGGAGATCAGGGGCAGTACCCCTGGATTGGCAGACCGGGGTGGTGGTCCCCATCTTTAAGAAGGGGAGACCGGAGGGTGTGTTCCAACTACAGGGGGGATCACACTCCTCAGCCTCCCTGAGAAAGTCTATGCCAGGGTGCTGGAAAGGAGAGTTCGTCTGTTAGTCGAACCTCGGATACAGGAGGAACAATGCGGTTTTCGTCCTGGTCGCGGAACACTGGACCAGCTCTTTATCCTCTCGAGGATACTTGAGGGTGCATGGGAGTTTGCCCAACCAGTCTACATGTGTTTTGTGGACTTGGAGAAGGCATTCGACCGTGTCCCTCGGGGTGTCCTGTGGGAGGTGTTGCGGGAGTATGGGGTGTCTGGCCCATTGCTACGGGCCATTCGATCCCTATACAACCGTTGCAAGAGTTTGGTTCGCATTGCCGGCATAAGTCGGACTCGTTTCCGGTGGGTGATGGGCTCCGCCAGGGCTGCCCTTTGTCACCGGTTCTGTTCATAATTTTTATGGACAGGATTTCTAGGCGCAGCCAAGTGGCGGGAGGGCTTTCGCTTCGGTGGCCTCAGAATCTCATCTCTGCTTTTTGCGGATGATGTGGTTCTGTTGGCTTCATCAGGTGAAGGCCTCCAGCTCGCACTGGAGCGGTTCGCAGCCGAGTGTGAAGCAGCGGGAATGAGGATCAGCACCTCCAAATCTGAGGCCATGGTTCTCAGCCGGAAAAGGGTGGAGTGCCCACTCTGGGGTCGGGGATGAGTTCCTGCCCCAAGTGGAGGAGTTCAAGTATCTCGGGGTCTTGTTTGCGAGTGATGGGAGAAGGGAGCTGGAGATCGACAGACGGATTGGTGCTGCGGCTGCAGTGATGCGACGCTGCACCGGTCCGTCGTGGTGAAGAGGGAGCTGAGTGTAAAAGCGAAGCTCTCAATTTACCGGTCGATCTACGTCCCGACCCTCACCTATGGCCTGTGGGTAGTGACCAAAAGAACGAGATCGCGGATACAAGCGGCAGAAATGAGCTTCCTCCGAAGGGTGGCTGGCCTCTCCCTTAGAGATAGGGGTGAGAATTTCGGCCATCCGGGAGGGGCTCAGAGTAGAGCCGCTGCTCCTCCACATCGAAAGGATCCAGTTGAGGTGGTTCGGGCATCTGACAAGGATGCCTCCTGGGTGAGGTGTTCCGGGCATGTCCCACCGGGAGGAGGCCCTGGGGCAGACCCAGGACACGCTGGAGAGATTATATCTCTCGGCTGGCCTGGGAACGCCTTGGTGTTCCCCCGGATAAGCTGGAGGAGGTGGCTGGGGAGAGGGAGGTCTGGGCTTCTGTGCTTAGGCTGCTGCCCCCGCTGTCATGATCAGATGGTCCTTCCTGGGGCGACCTGTGTGTGTGTTTCTCTCTCTCTCCTCCTCCCTACCCTTGCTATCTCCACCCAGCGGCTGACACACCTGCACCTAATTTGCCACCCAGCTGTCACTGATCATCCTTCGTCACAGGCTGAGGTATTTAACTGTGTGTCCAGACGGCAGTCGACGCTGGATTGTACTTGAAGCTCGGTAGTAAAGAGTGTTGTAACCTTCAACTTAGCTTTAGCCGGCTAGCCTTCTCACCGGTTGTTTTCGCTTGTTTTCAGGAGGAGGAAATATTGGAGCAGGAGGTTTGAGAGAAGGAGCCCGTGGGATTAAGCTCTCGGAGGAGAAGAAACACACTCGGAGTATCACTGTGGAAACTCACTTACGCACCACTGGGAGTTGGAGGAGATCACTATTGGACTTTGCACTTTGCTTTGTTTTGAGATTGTTTTTGGGCACTGTAAATAAACTCACTGTTTGCTTCGCACCCAGAGCTCCGCGACTGAGTCCGTGTTTTCCCATTATCCGTGACACCCGCGACCCGGCCTCGGATAAAGCGGATGAAGATGGATGGATGGATGGATGGATGGAAGTTATCTGAGCGACTCATATATCATGTTTAACCTGAGTAGCGAAAGACCGCGGGGGTCTGAAAACAATGAAGCCAGGAGTCCGCTGTTCTCGCCGGCTCTAGTGACCATTGAACCCCCAGCTAGCTATTGAGCTGGTGGGTAACAGACGTCTCAGAAAACATCGGAGCACTTTTCTAATATCTGCTTGGTTAATCAAGACATCGCATATTTGCAAGTTTACACAGCTACTTTCTTGCCTGAAAATATGTTAAAAGTTTATTTTGTGACCCAGAAAGATTAATAAGAGTAATATTAAAACTTAGTAGCGGCCGCCATTGTTGGAAACTGGAATTGGCTGGGCCGCGCTATGAATACTGGGATATGGTGGGCCACAAAGGATACACCCGACCCATCCTTCAAATCCGGGGAAAAGGAAGACGTGTTTGTCGGCTGAATTCGAAGGAGTCTACGAATTGGGACGGCCTTTGTCGTGTCACTGTGACATAATCAGTCAACAAATGCGGCTTCAGGAGGATGCAGCCTGCATTTTGGGACATAGCTTATACCAGTGGTTCCCAAACTTTTTTTGCCAGGCCCCCTGTGTTTTACAAAAAAAAAATCTCCCCCCCCCCCCACACACACACACACACACACTCACACATACATCCTCCAACCACACACACACATATTTTGCTCCATTGCGGTTTATTTCACACCTCAAACATTTAGTAAATAATTAAGCAAATACAAGTAATCTGCAATAAATTACAGGTAGTAATAAAATATACTACTAACTCTTTTACACTGCGTCCACACCTACACGGGTATTTTTGAAAACGCAGCTGTTTCTATGCGTTTGGGCTTTTCGTCAACACGTAAACGGCGTTGCGATTCACCGAAAATGGAGATTTTTTTAAAACTCCTTTTTTTGCGTTTACGTGTGGACGAGGATTACAGAGTTCGTCACGCAACGACAAAGGTATGTGCCTCTTTTCACGTCACGCTGTGCGCCACGTTATTGTTTACATGAGATGAATTGCAGAATGGCAGATAGAGACAAACTACTGTTAATCTGACTCTGCAGGTTTTACACGCTTATATATACACACGCAGTTACTGTCCCTCTATTTAGAAAGGCAGAGGCGTTTTAGGTGTATTTGTTTTTTTTCCTGTGTAGTAATATTCAACATTATCAATACATTTTTCAAAAAATGTCTCTGTGCAAAATGGGTTCAAAAACAAAAACAGCTGTGGGATACTGTTAGTTCGTGATTTGAACCGGGGGAACAAATTACGGCAGGATCAGCCTGATATTATTTGTATCCCACTGTAACTTTACTGCATAAAGAGCTAACATGTCCAAAATGTCAGGAGTAGTTAGTCATTACAAGAAGTGTTTGTGAACTAAAAATCAAGAATGTGGGATACTGTTTGTCCGTGATTTGGAGAGCCCAGTGCTGCTCCCGACGCAGGGAAAACTAATTTTGCAGGGGAGACCTACCTTGGCACTTGTGCAGGTGAAGCCAAAGGGAAGATATGCTTCACCATATTTTCTAGTCTTTGGCTTGGAAGGAAGTTGGTTTGGAAACATACATCTCCTGCTTTGCGTTTGTGTGGGAGCCCAGTCAAAAAACCTGTCCATTATGCTAGCAGTGTCCAAGCTTTCTTCTTTTTTTTTTTTTTTTCCTTTTCATACCCCCCCCCCCCCCCCGCAATGGCTCTGCGCCCCCTAGGGTGCGGGCCCCACACTTTGGGAACCTCTGGCTTATACCATGTCTGATGCCATACAGCAAATGCATGCAACTGATTTGATTGCTAATGGGTAATTGCATTAAACATTTTACATATTTAAAATCTATAGACGTCAACCTATATACCCCTCCACCTTTCTATTTAATATTTACTTTACTTCCGCCCTTTACTTCCGGCGCCCCCCGTGTGCGGCAGCCTGTTACAGCAGCTCTGCTCATTCTGAGTTTCTTTCTTTCTTATCTTTTCTTCTCGTAATTATTTATAACTAACGTATTAGTAATTAGACTCTGCAACCATGTTCTACCGTTTTGTGCTAGTTCTGGTCGTTTTTCTTAGTTTTTTTCTACTTTTTTCGCCCGTGTCTGGGGACCCAGAGCAGGGATCCTTTGTTTACAGTAAGGATTAGCTGTTAGCGCTGCGTCCTACAGCGGTACTGCCGGCGGACAGACCCGACATTCCCAGCGAGCTGAGGAGGAAAAGACGGGGTGTCGTGCTGGGAAGGAGCGCCGTTGCCCGAGAAGGAGACGTTATCGACCATCTCTTCCTTCTGTAATTATTGGAAATGTACGATCTTTGCCCAATAAGATGGATGAGCTCACGTCGCTAACCTGGTCACAGAGGGAGTACCGGCAATGTAGCATCATGATGCTAACGGAGTCGTGGCTAACACCGCTAACTCCGGACACGAGCGTGACACTACCGGGATTCCAGATGCTGCGAGCGGACAGGACGAGAGACAGCGGTAAGAGGAAAGGAGGGGGACTGACAGTGTTTGTGAATGACAGATGGTGTAACCCCGGGCACATCACTGTAAAAGAACAACTCTGCAGCAGAGACATTGAGCTGTTAACCGTTAGCATGCGTCCGTACTACCTGCCCCGGGAATTCTCGCATGTTATCGCGATAACAGCGTATGTCCCCCTCGGCCAACGCGGATGCAGCCTGTGACTCTCTCCACTCAGTGGTCAGCAGACTGCAAACACAATCTCCGAGAGCCCTCCTCATAATATCAGGGGACTTCAATCATGCCTCACTGGACTCCACACTGCCCACCTTCACCCAGTATGTGACGTGCCCAACCAGAGACAATAAAACACTGGACCTACTGTATGCCAATGCAGAAGAGGCATACAGTTCATCACCTCTCCCTCCCCTGGGCAGATGTGATCATAACCTGGTGCACCTTGTCCTTGTGTATGAGCCCTTAGTGCGCAGGGAGCCACCAGCCACCCGCACAGTGCAGAGATGGTCGGAGGAGAGCGAGGAGGCTCTTAAGGATTGTTTTGAGTCCACTGTGTGGGAGGTGATCTGTGACGACCACGGAGAGGATATCGACAGCCTTACTACATGGATTACTGACTATATTAATTTCTGTGTGGATAACACCGTACCTACCAGGACTGTACGGTGTTTCTCCAACAACAAACCTTGGATTACCCCAGAAATTAAAGCTGTCCTCAAGCAGAAGAGGAGGGCCTTCAAATCCAAAGACAAAGAGGAGTTGAAAAGGGTGCAGAGAGAGCTGAGGGGACTGATAAGGAATGGGAAGGACAGCTACAGGCAAAAGATGGAGAACCAGCTTCAGCAAAATAACATTGGTGAAGTCTGGAGAGGCCTCAGAACCATCTCAGGCCACAAACATCAGAACTCTCTGCCTGGGAGGGATGTGAGGTGGGCAAATGAACTGAATCAGTTCTTCAACAGATTTGATTCAGCCATGAGGCAGTCTCCAACATCGGCTGCAGACTCACCCACCCCCACTGCTGCTGTTCCACCTCAGACACTTCACACCTCCTCTATTCACCCTGCTCACTCCTCCCAACCCCCAACAACAGCATCCAATACACACTCAACACAAGGCTCCAGCCTGTCTCTCTCAACCACCCAGGTTAGGAGGGAACTGAGGAGGATTAAAGCCAAGAAGGCAGCGGGTCCAGATGGCATCAGCTCGAGGGTCGTCAGGTCCTGCGCGGACCAACTGTGTGGGGTGATGGAGCACCTCTTCAACCTGAGCCTGAGGCTGGGAAGAGTCCCACAGCTCTGGAAAACCTCCTGTGTTGTTCCAGTGCCAAAGACTTCACGCCCCAAGGACCTCAACAGCTACAGGCCGGTGGCTCTGACATCCCACCTGATGAAGACTCTGGAGCGGTTGGTCCTGGCTCAGCTTCGGCGCCTTGTGAGCTCATCACTGGACCCACTTCAGTTTGCCTACCAGCCTGGCATTGGAGCGGATGATGCCATCATTCACCTCCTACATCGTTCCCTCGCTCACCTGGAGACTGCTGGGAGCACTGTGAGAATCATGTTCTTTGATTTCTCCAGTGCCTTCAACACTATTCTTCCCTTGGTTCTGAAGGACAAGCTGGAGAACTCTGGAGTGGACCATCACCTCACTACCTGGATTCTGGACTACCTCACCGAGCGACCACAGTATGTGAGGACTCAGGGCTGTGTGTCGGACAGGGTCGTCTGCAGTACGGGGGCCCCACAGGGGAACGGTTCTGGCTCGTTCCTCTTCACCATCTACACTGCAGACTTCTCCCACAACTCCACCCAGTGCTTCCTGCAGAAGTTCTCTGATGACTCTGCAATAGTCGGCCTGATCACTGATGGGGACGACAAGGAGTACAGAAGGACTGACTCAGGACTTTGTGGACTGGTGCCAGCTGAACTACCTCCAGATCAATGCCAGTAAAACCAAGGAGCTGGTGGTAGACTTCCGCAGGCACAAACATCCTCCACTGCAACCACTGAACATCCAAGGTATGGACATCGAGGCTGTGGACAGCTACAGGTATCTTGGTGTTCATCTGAACAACAAACTGGACTGGACTCATAACTCAGACGCCCTCTACAGGAAAGGGCAGAGCAGGCTGTACCTGCTGCGGAGACTCAGGTCGTTTGGAGTGGAGGGCCCACTCCTGAAGACCTTCTATGACTCTGTGGTGGCCTCAGCCATCTTTTACGGTGTGGTCTGCTGGGGTGGCAGCATCTCTGCTGGGGACAGGAAGAGACTGAACAGGCTGATCCGCAGGGCCAGCTCTGTTCTAGGATGCCCTCTGGACCCAGTGGAGGTGGTGAGTGACAGGAGAATGGCGGCTAAGCTGTCATCCCTGTTGGACAACATCTCCCACCCCATGCATGAGACTGTGACAGCACTGAGCAGCTCCTTCAGTGGGAGACTGCGGCACCCCACGGTGCGGACGGAGAGATTTCGCAGGTCTTTCCTCCCCACTGCTGTCAGACTCCACAACAAAGACTTTAACTGATCAAACACACACATGTGCAATAACACTAAGTGCAATAATCTTCCTGGCATTGTTGCATTTTTACTCAGTTGTATATAGCACTTGTATTCTATTTTTATCTTATTGTATATTTTATTCTATTTTATTCTACTGTATATAGTATTTTATTTTATTCTATTCTGTACAGTTGTGTACTGTATTTATTCTTATTTTATCTTATTCTAATTTTTGCTTCATAACTTTTGCACTGTCCACTTCCTGCTGTGACAAAACAAATTTCCCACGAGTGGGACTAATAAAGGTTATCTTATCTTATCACTCCAGATCCATGCCAGTTATTACAGTTAGAGTTTAAAAATAAAGAAGTGGTGGAAGTTGTCAGCACGGTGGCACGGTGGTTAGCACTGTTGCCGCACAGCAAGAAGGTCCTGAGTTCAATTCCACCATCAGGCCGGGGTCTTTCTGTGTGGAGTTTGTGTGGGTTCCCTCCGGGTACTCCGGCTTCCTCCCACTGTCCAAAGACATGTAGCTTGTGGGGATAGGTTAATTGGATAATCCAAATTGTCACTAGGTGTGAATGTGAGTGTGAATGGTTGTCTGTCCCTGTCTGTTAAGCAGAAGCGAATGGATGGATGGATAGTTTTATTATGCTTTACTGTTTATTGTGGCAGTTTTTTATCCTTATTTGTCCTTTGGTATCAGTAGCGTATTTCTCATGTGACTTAGTTACTTCAAACCAACACTGATATTTGTTACTGCAATGCACACATGATACACACTTCTACACCTTTACCACACTTTCATAAACTGAATGATTCTCCTTTTGAAGCTAAGACACTTGATGTGATGTTTTAGGAAACACTTATTTAATTCACTTCTTCACCAAGAACAAGAAATGGACTTGAATAAATTCCCTGTCCTCCAAGGACACTAAAATCATTTGTCCATGCAATATGACCTTGTGGATGAAGTCACCACACCGCCCTCTGCTGGCTGGATTTATTACACCCATTCCTGGGCTTTCATTAACCATTTGTTGGCACCTTTCTGGAGTCAATATTGCTAAAGGTCACCTAAAAAGTAAAACGTAAAAGGGCACCGACAACTTGCCATGATTTCTAATGAAAGCACATGCAGGACACAAATATTAACAAAATATTTTACCAGTATGCAAATGAATGGGGCGAAAAGACACTAATGAAATAACCACAGCGGTCTCTTACTTGATGTACACAGTATTTTGTTGGTTTAATTTTTCATTACCATCAACCAAACTTTGTCACTCACATGTTACTCAACACCACAGCTGAAGCTGCAGTAAATCTGGCGATTTTTTTATTACTTTCTAAAAAGTTGTGAAAAGAATCAGTTCAGTGTATTATGATGTATTACACACTATTAATGTTCATGCTCAGAGCTTAAATAGCATAACTGCAGCATTTTCTTTTCTGCTTCACATATTTCTGTCTAAAAGCCGACCAGTTAGTTTCAAGCTTGTTTCAAATTGCTTTCAGATTTAGAAAACAATACTCGGCCTAAATGTTTTTGTCCCATCAGTCTCAGATATCCCTCTGTTGTTGCTTTTGGCCTCCGTTCACACCACTTGTGAGGCTGTCTGAAGTTTCTGTTTTGCTTTTGAAGTGCTGTATCTCCTGGTAACCGGAGCTTCCATGTTTTCATTTTCTTTTTCTTTCTTTTTTGTTTTTACGTATGAACCTGTAAATATGGAAGTTTCCACAGACTTTGTTTTGATGAGAGAAACTTAAGGAAGTTGTTTTTGTATCCTCAGTGGAAGGTACAAAGGGATGTGATGTCAAACTGAGAGCAATTCTTATATAAATGCATACCATGGAGGAAATGATTATGCTGAATTTATAAGTTTGCTGATGTACAAATAAATTTTATAATAATTTCATTTAATGGAGAAAAAGACAATATCAACCAACAATCTGGAAAAAAAAAACATTTTAAAAGTTATAAATTTATTCATTTCACTGAATGAACAAGTGTTTCCAAGTATAAAATGTCTTAGATTATGGAAACCCTTGTTCAAGCAGATGGTGAGATGTTTTTAGTTGGTAAAAAGCTCAGGAGGGGTTTTGGCCCTTTCACTGAACCCAAATCTTAAATCCCTTTTGATTTCTTGGATACCGCCAACTCCCCCTTCAGCTCCTTTCACAGATTTTCTATAGGACTGAGGGTTCCCGACTTTGGGCCCCTCTGTGACCGTAATTCTTCTTTAGACACTCCTTTTTTGCCTTGGCCACTGGCCCACTGGCCCCCCGTTATGCTGGAAGATCCCCCCACCACCCATGTTCAGGCTCAGTTTTTGGCCAAACCCTTAGGGCACCGGGCCCCTCCATCTCAATGGGGAAAGGCCGACCAGCGAAAAAAAAACCCAAAAACACGTTGCCACCCCGTCTTACAGATAAAACACTTACAGCAAAAAGGGGCCATGATTTCGCAGCACGTTCGCGACCAAAACAAAA
>JAQSNX010008863.1:0-10913 GCA_029532605.1 Oreochromis grahami
ATATAAATATATATAAAACACCCCTCACGCCCTGCGGGCGGTTTTTATCCTTCAAGCTCGGGTCCTCTACCAGAGGCCTGGGAGCTTGAGGGTCCTGCGCAGTATCTTAGCTGTTCCCAGGACTGCGCTCTTCTGGACAGAGATCTCCGATGTTGTTCCCGGGATCTGCTGGAGCCACTCGCCCTAGCTTGGGAGTCACCGCACCTAGTGCTCCGATTACCACGGGGACCACCGTTACCTTCACCCTCCACATCCTCTCGAGCTCTTCTCTGAGCCCTTGGTATTTCTCCAGCTTCTCGTGTTCCTTCTTCCTGATATTGCTGTCATTCGGAACCGCTACATCGATCACTACAGCCGTCTTCTTCTGTTTGTCTACCACCACTATGTCGGTTGGTTAGCCACCACCATTTTGTCCGTCTGCATCTGGAAGTCCCACAGGATCTTAGCTCGGTCATTCTCCATCACCCTTGGGGGCATCTCCCATTTTGACCTTGGGACTTCCAGGTTATACTCGGCACAGATGTTCCTGTACACTATGCCGGCCACTTGGTTATGGCGTTCCATGTATGCCTTGCCTGCTAGCATCTTGCACCCTGCTGTTATGTGCTGGATTGTCTCTGGGGCATCTTTACACAGCCTGCACCTGGGGTCTTGCCTGGTGTGATAGACCCCAGCCTCTATGGATCTTGTACTCAGAGCTTGTTCTTGTGCTGCCATGATTAGTGCCTCTGTGCTGTCTTTCAGTCCAGCTTTGTCCAGCCACTGGTAGGATTTCTGTATATCAGCCACCTCCTCTATCTGCCGGTGGTACATACCGTGCAGGGGCCTGTCCTTCCATGATGGTTCCTCGTCTCCCTCCTCTTTCTTGGGTTTCTGCTGCCTGAGGTATTCACTGAGCACACTGTCAGTTGGGGCCATCTTCCCAATGTATTCTTGGATGTTCGTTGTCTCATCCTGGACTGTGGTGCTGACACTCACCCCGGCCCCCTTCCTTCCGCTTAGCTACAACCTCAGGGTGCTAGCCTCGGGTGAAACCCTCCATGCATGGTAAGGAGCTTTCTTGTCTTGATGTCAGTGGCTTCTATCTCCTCCTTTGGCCAACTTATTACCCCAGCTGGGTACCTGATCACGGGCAGGGCATAGGTGTTGATAGCCCGGATCTTGTTCTTACCGTTCAGCTGACTCCTCAGGACTTGCCTGACCCTCTGCAGGTATTTGGTGGTTGCAGCTTTCCTAGCGGCCTCTTCATGGGATCCCCAGGTACTTGTAACTGTCCTCTGCAATGTTGCCTTCTGGTAGCTCGATCCCCTCAGTTCTGACTACCTTCCTCTCTTTGTTATCATCCGACTACACTGTCAGCAATGACACCGGAATGACATCCCGATGTAACCATCACGGTGGCAGACATCCCAAAGAAAGGGCCTCTAGTATGAAGAGTTGGACAGCACCAGGCCCTGACATGGTTCACGCCTACTGGCTGAAGAAGCTGACTGCACTCCATGAGCGTCTGGCAGCACAAATGAACCAGCTGCTAGTTGACGAGAGACCTAACCGAAGGTCGGACGGTCCTGATCCCCAAGGACCCCAGAAGGGACCGGTCCCATCCAACTACCGACCAATAACCTGCCTCAGCACCACGTGGAAGCGCTTGTCCAGGCATCATATCGGCTAAGATGAACAGGCACATGGGTCAATACATGAGCGGGGCACAGAAAGGGATTGCAGGGATTTGCAGACAATTCTGCAAAAAAAGATTTTTGTAAATCTGCAAGACTATATTATTTTACCTAAGACTGTCAACCATTAAAAGGGAGCTTTGGTTAAGTGAGGTGTGAAAGTAGAAACACTTTTGGCAGCAATTACAGACATGTAGCATGTTTCCAAAATTATTTTCTCTACCTGTTCATTACTACAGGTGTTTGGTGATTTTTTTTTTTTTTTTTTTTTTTTTTACCTGAAAAATTTCGGAGTGTCCATGCTGTTTCTGGAAGACTCCATCCTAGATGATCTGGAAAGCAACTTATGCCTCAGGGGTTTTGGCAGAGACCTCTCCATGTCCAAAATTGTAAAGGCCTGCTAAAGATATGAAACGAGTCGTTTTTGTTTCTTTTGTGTTTGTTTCATGTTTTTTGAAACAGTCTAAAAACACTTATTATTTATATGAGTCATAATAAAGTACCAGTAGTATGGGTAAGTGCAAAATTAAATATAATATCCAGTATCTTAACGGATACAATGAAGAATTGCCTGGAATTTTTGAGGTCATGGTTGCAGACTTTAACAGCATCCCACCTGCAGGTTCCAGATGTTTTCGCTTTGGTTTGAGAGTCTTTCAACTGTGTTGCTCATCAGGGCTATCAGCATGTTCAGCAGCAAGATGTATGTGAGAACTATGTAAGAGATGAGCAGGATGTAGTAAACTTCTTTGTACTGAACGTCGTCCGTAAACTGCAGATCTCCCATTCCAATAGTGAACTTGAACAGTTCCAGTATAGTAAAACGAACGTCACTATAACTTAGCTTGTTTACAGAAGTAGTCAACCTCCCTCCTTGTGGCTGTATATCAGCTGTCAGGTTTTGGGCAGCTGACACTACTTCAGGCAGGTCACGTATAAGAGCAACAAAAGCTATAAAAAAAAGAGAAAATCCAAGTCAAAACTTCAAATCTTGGTAAGCATCTATTTTGCACATTCTTAAGTTCTTAGATTTGGAGTCTATTAAAATCTTACCAGCAGAAAATCCAAAAAGCAAGACACAGTAAACGGATAAAAAGTGCAACAGGTCACGTAAGATCATCTAAAGAGAGATACATATTTTAAACTGAGCCACTCATGTCTGCCCAGGCAGCCTATTTTGATAGTTTTGGTAACAAAACTCTTACTCTTTGCATCATGACACCATACATCCCTAATTGCTTGGAACCTCTTAGGTAGTAAAGAAGGTTCACCCAGGCGAGAGCCAAGGGGAGCACAAGAAGTCCAACGTATTCCTCCTGCCCACAGCCATACATAATCACACAGATCAGAAGGAGTGCTGCCTGCAGGAAACTGCAAAGAGAGATTTCTAAGACAGCAGTAATAGTAAGGTCGGGTATAAAAAAAAATATTTAATGGTGATACTTACAACACGGTGGCACGGTGGTTAGCACTGTTGCCGCACAGCAAGAAGGTCCTGAGTTCAATTCCACCATCAGGCCGGGGTCTTTCTGTGTAGAGTTTGCATGTTCTCCCCGTGTTTGCGTGGGTTCCCTCCGGGTACTCCGGCTTCCTCCCACCGTCCAAAGACATGCAGTTTGAGGGGATAGGTTAATTGGATAATTCAAATTGCCACTAGGTGTGAATGTGAGTGCGAATGGTTGTCTGTCCCTGTGTGTTGGCCCTGCGACAGACTGGCGACCTGTCCAGGGTGTACCCCGCCTCTCGCCCTATGACAGCTGGGACAGGCTCCAGCGCCCCCCGCGACCCTGAAAAGGATAAGCGGAAGCGAATGGATGGATGGATGGACTTACAACACAATATCATTGAATCCATCAATAGATAGGACCCTGAAGTTTGGAGGGTTCCTACAGAAATGATTTATCTAGGGATTTGAAGGTTATTACATTAGTAAGTTTAACTAACTCTGTCTGTGTGAATGATGTGACCAGGTTCCACTTTCTTACCGTCTTATAGAGAAAGATTAGTGCTCCAAAGACACTGAGGATCTCACCAACACAACGGAGATGGTCAAGTGGAAAATTTTCAATGGGAAATGGCGGCTGAGGGTTTAAGAGTCTTTGCTTCGTCAAAGGTGAATGTCTTAAAACATAAACATTTGTCATTTAAGTTAGAGGATGTTTAACCCTTTTTACCTTTCCATCCTTTCTGTACAAGGCCACAGCAGTGAAGATGGTCAGGTACACCACATATAGCAAGAAATTCATCAAGAATAATTTCAAAGCGAACCTTTCCCACTTATCCTGAAGAAGACTGCGAAGTGGTTCAAGCTGAAGCATCTCAGGACGATTCTGAAATTTACAAGATAGGTTTTATATTAACCCTCCTAAGACCCAAACTCTTTCATGGCATGCATTTTTAATTTCTCTTTGCTATTTGGGCTGATTGGGACCTGATGAATGTAAAAATGAAGAATTACCTGATTGTTTTTTTCCTGATTTTTGTTTCAGAGAAAAATGAGATCCACATAAGAGGACATTCGTTTTAAATTTCAATAGAACAGGGACAGTATAATGTCCTCGTAAGTGGATATCAGGCCCTTGTAGAGCAAAATTTATTGTATTTTTCGGACTATAAGGCGCACCAGATCATAAGGCACATTAAGCAAAACAAAACAGTCAGATAAGTCAAACTTTACTCAACTCATTCCTCTTGCTTCCTCCATTTCTGTACCATTGATTCATTAATGTTGAATTCTGTCGCAGCTGCTCTATTCCCATGTTGTTGCAGTATATTAATGACTAACCTCGTATTGTGGATGGATTATCTCAGTTGTTCTCCTGACTGAAGTTTGGTCCGTTTACAGCATCCTACCATGCGATTGCATTTGTCCCTAACCATCAGGAACCCTCTCGTTAACTTTTATCGAGTGGAAAAAAGTTAGCGTTCATCCTCCAGCTTCACTGTGTTTATGTTATGCTAACATAGCTATGTGGCTAGCAATAACGTAGCACATCATTATATACCAGCTAGCCCAACTTCAGTAACCCTACAAAAGTCACCGCTGTTTAGTTTTCTGTCTTCATTTATGTTGGAAGTGATAGCAGAGCTGTACGTTTGAATTTTTTCAGAAATCTCTGTCAGAACATGGTATATCTGTCACGGTTTGCGGGTGCAAGCCGTGTGGAAATAAATTAGGACCAGGCAGCGGCAGCTCAAGTGCAGGTGAGTATTTATTAACAGTGGAACCAATAAACAGAGACGGTGGGTGACACTAACAGGAAAACCTAAACTGGGTAAAACTAACAAAACCAACCAGAAATGAAGCTGCAGGGAAATCCGGGGAAAAACACATGGAGAGATGCATGGAGACCAAAGGGAAACAACACAGACGAACCAGCAATGACTACGACAGAAGACAAGACTTAAATACACCCAGAGAAACACAGGGAGATTGCACACAGGTGGAGGACACAGCTGGGAATGATTAACATGACGAGACCAGGGAGGCAAACTGAAAACACTCACATAAGACACAGACCTTCACAACAAAACAGGAACTTACACATGCAAGGACACAGACTAAGGAACGCGGACTTGACACAGGAACACACGGGCAGCACAGAGTAAACACTAAACAGAGGAAGAACAGAACCAAAATCACAATAATAGAAAACACAAAACGCTGGGTCAAAAGGACCCAGGATCATGACAGTACCCCCCCCGTCAAGGGCTGGCTCCAGACAGCCCAAAACAAAAACCCCAAGAAACGCCCAGAAACAGAAAACAACCCGACCAGGGGGCGGGCGGCGGGCCCAGGAAGGAGGGCCCGAGGCAAAACAAAACGGGAGCACCAGAAACCCAGAAGACAAAAGCCAAAACACCAGTCCACAACCAAAAGAAAAGAAACACACTAGAGCACAGGGAAACAAAAGCCCAAAGCAGAACAGTTCCGGGGGCCGATAACACAGGAGCCCGGACAGTTCCGGGGGCCGGCCGTGAGGACGGCAGCGGCGGCGACGCGGGCACAGTTCAGGGGGCCGGCCGTGCGGAAGGCAACGGCGGCGACGCGGGCACAGCTCAGGGGGCCGGCCGTGCGGAAGTCCGCGGTGGCGATGTAGGCCCAGGTCAGGGGGCCGGCCCGGGGGCCGACAACCCAGGAGCCCGGACAGTTCAGGGGGCCGGCCGTGAGGACGGCAGCGGCGGCGACGTGGGCACCATTCAGGGGGCCGGCCGTGAGGACGGCAGCGGCGGTGACTCAGGCGAAGGCGGTCCGGGGGCCGCCCACGACGGCGATGGCGCCTGGCCAGTGGCCTGGAAAGTGGCCAGTCAGCTGCAGACCCCGACGGGGTAGGACCAGGCGACGCTGAAGACTCGGAGGCTGGACCAGGCGACGCTGAAGACTCGGAGGCTGGACCAGGCGACGCTGAAGACTCGCTGGACCAGGCGACGCTGAAGACTCGGAGGCTGGACCAGGCGACGCTGAAGACTCGGAGGCTGGACCAGGCGACGCTGAAGACTCGGAGGCTGGACCAGGCGGCGCTGAAGCTCGGAGGCTGGACCAGGCGACGCTGAAGACTCGGAGGCTGGACCAGGCGACGCTGAAGACTCGGAGGCTGGACCAGGCGACGCTGAAGACTCGGAGGCTGGACCAGGCGACGCTGAAGACTCGGAGGCTGGACCAGGCGACGCTGAAGAGGCCGCAGGTGACGGCGTGGAAGCCGGAGACGAAGGCACGGCAGCTGGCGGCGTAGATGGTGAGGCTGCCGCTGGCGTGGATGGTGAAGCTGCAGCTGGCGACAGCGTGGAAGCCGGAGACGGAGGCGCTGCAGCTGGCGTGGATGAAGAGGCGGCAGCCGGCGTGAAGAAGCCAGAGGCGCGGCGACAGGCGGCGGCGTGGAAGCCGGAGGCGGCGGCGCTACAGGCTGTGCTGGCGGCGTGAGATGGTGAGGCTGCCGCTGGCGTAGAAGCCGGAGATGGAGGCGCTGCAGGCTTAGACCCTCCAGCGGATTCCTTAGACCCTCCAGCGGAGATGGGTTGCCGAAGGCCGGGCCCCTCGGACCCTCCAGCGGAGACACGAAACGAAGGCCGGAGCGGTCCCTCGGACCCTCCAGCGGAGACACGAAACGAAGGCCGGAGCGGTCCCTCGGACCCTCCAGCGGAGACGGGAGGACCCTCCAGCGGAGAACGGGAGGCCCCTCGGACCCTCCAGCGGAGACGGGAGGCTGAGACGGGAGGTCTAGAGAACCAGGTGAGCTAATGTGTCGCTGACTAGGGGACTGAGCAGCTACAGGGACCTGGGCTAATGGTTCAGGTGGGAGCTTGGCTGCTAATGGTGGTGAAGCAGGTGACTGCACTGGGGAAGGCTGAACTGCTGGAGGCGGCACTGGGGAAGGCTGAACTGCTGGAGGCGGCACTGGGGAAGGCTGAACTGCTGGAGGCGGCACTGGGGAAGGCTGAACTGCTGGAGGCGGCACTGGGGAAGGCTGAACTGCTGGAGGCGGCACTGGGGAAGGCTGAACTGCTGGAGGCGGCACTGGGGAAGGCTGAACTGCTGGAGGCGGCACTGGGGAAGGCTGAACTGCTGGAGGCGGCACTGGGGAAGGCTGAACTGCTGGAGGCGGCACTGGGGAAGGCTGAACTGCTGGAGGCGGCACTGGGGAAGGCTGAACTGCTGGAGGCGGCACTGGGGAAGGCTGAACTGCTGGAGGCGGCACTGGGGAAGGCTGAACTGCTGGAGGCGGCACTGGGGAAGGCTGAACTGCTGAGGCGGCACTGGGGAAGGCTGAACTGCTGGAGGCGGCACTGGGGAAGGCTGAACTGCTGGAGGCGGCACTGGGGAAGGCTGAACTGCTGGAGGCGGCACTGGGGAAGGCTGAACTGCTGGAGGCGGCACTGGGGAAGGCTGAACTGCTGGAGGCGGCACTGGGGAAGGCTGAACTGCTGGAGGCGGCACTGGGGAAGGCTGAACTGCTGGAGGCGGCACAGGGGCCTGGGCTACAGGCGGCACAGGGGCCTGGGCTACAGGCGGCACAGGGGCTGGACTACAGGCGACACTGGGGGCACAGGAGACTGAGCTACGGGCGACACTGGGGGCACAGGAGACTGAGCTACGGGCGACACTGGGGGCACAGGAGACTGAGCTAGGCGGCACTGGGGGCACAGGAGACTGAGCTACAGGCGACACTGGGGGCACAGGAGACTGGCTACAGGCGACACTGGGGGCACAGGAGACTGAGCTGGGGCGACACTGGGGGCACAGGAGACTGAGCTACAGGCGACACTGGGGGCACAGGAGACTGAGCTACAGGCGACACTGGGGGCACAGGAGACTGAGCTACAGGCGACACTGGGGGCACAGGAGACTGAGCTACAGGCGACACTGGGGGCACAGGAGACTGAGCTACAGGCGACACTGGGGGCACAGGAGACTGAGCTACAGGCGACACTGGGGGCACAGGAGACTGAGCTACAGGCGACACTGGGGGCACAGGAGACTGAGCTACAGGCGACACTGGGGGCACAGGAGACTGAGCTACAGGCGACACTGGGGGCACAGGAGACTGAGCTACAGGCGACACTGGGGGCACAGGAGACTGAGCTACAGGCGACACAGGAAGCACTGGAGACTGCGCTACAGGCGACACAGGAAGCACTGGAGACTGCACTACAGGTGGCACAGGGGCCTGAACTGCAGGTGAAACTGGGAGCACAGGGGCCTGAGCTGCGGGTGAAACTGGGAGCACTGGGGCCCGAGCTGCTAAGTGAGCTACAGGAGACTGAGCAGCTAAGTGAGCCACTGGAGGCTGAGCAGCTAAGTGAGCCACTGGAGGCTGAGCAGCTAAGTGAGCCACTGGAGGCTGAGCAGCTAAGTGAGCCACTGGAGGCTGAGCAGCTAAGTGAGCCACTGGAGGCTGAGCAGCTAAGTGAGCCACTGGAGGCTGAGCAGCTAAGTGAGCCACTGGAGGCTGGGCAGCTAAGTGAGCCACTGGAGGCTGAGCAGCTAAGTGAGCCACTGGAGGCTGGAGCAGCTAAGTGAGCCACTGGAGGCTGAGCAGCTAAGTGAGCCACTGGAGGCTGGGCAGCTAAGTGAGCCACTGGAGGCTGGGCAGCTAAGTGAGCCACTGGAGGCTGGGCAGCTAAGTGAGCCACTGGAGGCTGGGCAGCTAAGTGAGCCACTGGAGGCTGGGCAGCTAAGTGAGCCACTGGAGGCTGGGCAGCTGTGGTGGAGTGAGACTGGGACGAGGAGGCGGGAAGCTTGTGTAGCTCCGAACTTGGAAGTCCCAAATACAACGCAAAGGCTTGCAGCGGAGTAAGCCCAGTGTCTTCCACCACATTATCCTTCTTTCGCCGCTGCTTGCCCCTCCTGCAGGGCCTGGATTCTAAAAGCGGTGGTGGAGTGACACCAGAAACCTGAGCTGGGAGGGAGCGAGCAGCTGACCCTGGCGACTGAGCTGAAAATAGCTGCTGGGCGGCTAGCTGAGCTTGGGGCTGCTGAGCAGGGGAATAGCTGTTCGCTTTAGCGTCGGCCACACAAAACACAGCCCCGGAGTAAACAGTTCCACAGTCCGAAAAAGAAACAGAGTCCTTACTCACCACAGCCGGCGATTTAGAAGTCCGAACATCCGGCTGTGGGGTGGCGCGCCAGCGGCGCGATCGACGTTTCTTCCCCGCAGACGGCTCCGATGGGCCGGGCATAATCACATCCGGCGGTTCAGGCAGCGAGGTAGTAGAGGCGGAGAGAAGGTGTGGTGTGAGGCGGAGAAAAGCCTGCATGGTCGGGGAGAGTGATTCCAAAAGCCATGGCAGGCCGGAGAAGAGCCGTTGTAACCGGCTTTCAATGACGTGGCGAAGCTCCTCCGGAGGGTGTTCTAGCCACAGGCCAAGAAGATTCTCCACATTGTAAATGATGTCGTCCCGGAGCTCCTCGGACGGGTTTACTGCTGCTGGGTCCATGGTGGCTGGTTCGTACTGTCACGGTTTGCGGGTGCAAGCCGTGTGGAAATAAATTAGGACCAGGCAGCGGCAGCTCAAGTGCAGGTGAGTATTTATTAACAGTGGAACCAATAAACAGAGACGGTGGGTGACACTAACAGGAAAACCTAAACTGGGTAAAACTAACAAAACCAACCAGAAATGAAGCTGCAGGGAAATCCGGGGAAAAACACATGGAGAGATGCATGGAGACCAAAGGGAAACAACACAGACGAACCAGCAATGACTACGACAGAAGACAAGACTTAAATACACCCAGAGAAACACAGGGAGATTGCACACAGGTGGAGGACACAGCTGGGAATGATTAACATGACGAGACCAGGGAGGCAAACTGAAAACACTCACATAAGACACAGACCTTCACAACAAAACAGGAACTTACACATTCAAGGACACAGACTAAGGAACGCGGACTTGACACAGGAACACACGGGCAGCACAGAGTAAACACTAAACAGAGGAAGAACAGAACCAAAATCACAATAATAGAAAACACAAAACGCTGGGTCAAAAGGACCCAGGATCATGACATATCATGTTTAGGTGGAAACTAGCAAGCTAACTTTCTGCTAACTTCTAACTCAGTTAAATGTAATAAATTCTGAATGTTAAACTTAATTGTTACACCTGGTAAAGCAGCAACACTGATCATTCTATTAAAGATGAAAGAATTTAGACAATTTTTAACTCTCAGTGATGCCGCAGTGTTCACTTGACTTTGGGACCTGAAGTGGACGGAGTTTTGGACCCAGATTACTTCGGGAGGCTTCTGACACGTTAGCCGTAATGCTCCGATAATCCATCAATGTTTAACGGTAGTATTTTGGTCTAGAGAACCCAAAATGTGATGTCCACATATGTGGATGCAAGGTCATAGGAGGTTAAAATACTTAATTCCTTCTGTTTAATTTGTTGCCATCATAGTTTATACTTCAGCAGATTGAGCTCCCAATTGTGCTGTTCCAGACATGATTACTCCTTTATTAAAATATAACTAGTATGATTTTTAAAATTTTGCATCATATATTTAATATTTGCTAAATTTATCCCATGCAATACTATCTAAGCACACTGAGGCAAGAGGATTTTACTACTGTTAATTTCACTCTACACTCTCTAGTTTCATCTGAGCACATTCAACACTGTTTCAATCATTGTTTAAAAGGCACTACTGCCTCTACAAACGTACCCCACAGCAGTCAATTTCCTACTTTATCTAAAACATCGGAGGGAATAAAGCATAGAAATATCATAAAATAA